>VURO01027712.1:3305-33108 GCA_015108175.1 Pelvicachromis taeniatus
AAACATCACGACAAATAGACGGTCTCCAACAACCGCCGGTCTCCTTTAAACGCCGGGCCGGCCGAATAATTTTTTGAATAAACGCCGGGGCTACTATTGGAAGATATACTGTATTTTACTTTTGTACATCTAGAGAAATACTCCACTAACATGCAGTCTTTGTCTCCACAATAACCCACTGCACTGTGATGCATTTTGCTTGGGGTACTGGTGTATTCAGCAGGTTAGAAAAAGATTATGTGACCACAGGGAGAACATCTGTCAGAGAAATGAGACTAATGTACCACTTATTGCCAAGACACTTTTGATTAAGGCTCATTTGCATGGAAACAGTGAAGGCACGTGGCTGAATTCAGGAGGTACCACAGCTGTTTCCTGAAGTGTACTGATATGCCTTGCTGCAAATTCATATTTATGAAAGACTGCACATTAAGAACACTTAACTTAAAGAAGACAAAGAGTTTGCAAGGTACAGGGATAAAGACAAACATGCATCCCATTCTAAAAATAAAAAATGTAAATTGCTACATTCCCTCTTGTGTTTTCTTCACGTTAACGAGAGAGTCGAGTGTCTTGTTGCCCTTAGGCCTTAATGCGAGGTTAATTGCCTCCTGACTCTGGCAGTGGTGGCGTTGTTAACAAAGCAGTAGAAATCTTCACCTCCTGAAACAAAGCAAAAAAGATAGACAAACAGAGAAAATTCAAATAAGAAATTTTGCTTGAATAATTTTTTTTTTCATCCAGATATTACAAAGGCTCGTTATAATCCTTTACTGATGCTCTTCTTGCGTTTTTACTTTCAATAGTGTGAATACGTTTCAGTTATAAGTGGTACATTTATTTACTTTGAAGCAACATGAATGAATCTGTCCAGTTATTATTGAATTAATTAGGTGTCTGTAGTCAATAGTTTCATTAAACATTTGAACATTTAATCAAACAAACAACATCAGCTTGCACTGATTTCTGCCTTCTTTGTGTCATCTTTTAACAAAACCTTCCCTTGCAATTTGAGAAATTAGAATTTACTACAAATTTATGCACTAATACAACCCTAATTCATGACAAAAATACATACTTTTGGCTAACAGAGAGTGCATGCTCACCCTGCATGAAGATTCAGAGTCAGACTGGGCTTTATCTTTAAACAACAGTAGTCAACCGTTTCAGTAAATCCACCAGGAATGAAACATAATACTTTTGGGGTTTATTGTGGAAGGACTGACCAGCACTAACACCCTTTCCTCAAAGATCCTTTTTGTTTTAAGTGTTCAGTGGTGGACAGAGCAGAGCTAACAGGCCACTCCTAGCGCTTAGGCAAGCAGTTGTGAAAACACATGAACCCCGGCGCCAGGGATCTAACTGTGCTTTTTTGACCAAAAGCGAGAAGCTCTGGTTGAGATCACGGGGCTTGGAGGGGGCAGTGGGAAGGCCAGAGTGAAGATGAGGGGCTTGAAATTGTGGAAGATTATTGTCCGAGGCTTTAATCGGGTTTTTGAGGCAAGGCTCAGCGCATTTAAAGGGGGCGGCTTGGAGTCAAATAATACTCACTCTGTCTGGAGTGTAGAGCTCCTGTCAAAACAAGCTATCGTGAGAATGCAAGGCCTGGCTATTAGAGGGCACATGGGAGGGGAAAAATCCTACCCACAAAACCAACAAAGGTGATTTATATGAAATAAAAGAGTGAATTGAAAATGGTTATTTAGCAAGAAAGAAAAAGTGGAGTGAAACTAAATACTGGAAGTATTAAAACACTATCTATCATGGTAATATATGAAAAGGTATAAAATCTGCAAAAAGAAAATAAATGCAAAATAATGTGTTAGTACTTTACTGTGTTACAGTCTCCTCCGTTAAATTGCTCAACAGAGAAATGTGGTTTCATTTCAAAGTAGAAAACAAATACAACAAATTTACATTGATCATAATGTCATTGCCCCATGATTTTAGTTTAATTCAGTTCATTTTTATTTAGGGGCTTTATATTGTAAGGTAAAGACCCTACAATGATAGAGAGAAAACCCCTACGATCATGACCCCCTATGAGCAATCACTTGGCGAGAGTGGGAAATAAAAACTATCTTTTAACAGGAAGAAGCCTGAACTGGTTCAGACAAAAGATGCGACAAAAAGATCTGCTCAGGAATTATTATTACATTCTTATGTTTATAGTTTAGGCTTCAGTTATTTTCGGCTGATATTGAGTTCTGTTTCCCATGTTCTGGTTCATGTTTCTGGTTCCTCCCATGTCTGTCTTCCCCACTATGTTAGTGATAAGCCATGTGTCAATATGCGTACTTGTGTGTACTTGCGGTCTCGTGGACTTGCGATACCTCATCAGTTGGGGGCCAAGTACTGTTCCAATTCAAAGTATGCATCAAGCCAAGAACGCAAAAAATTTCCCGATGTGTTCTCGCTCCTACCGTTTTATCGAGCATGCATCGTTGGTGACTTGCTAAATATCCCAGAATGCATTTTGTCCAAAACTCAAATCGGCAATGGCAGAAACTTTTAAATATTACTCTTTCTGGGTCAAGACTTTGAAGATATTTTCACCAATGTAGCTGTGTAAACTTCAAATATCTGCTCGGTTTATCAAGACATCACATATTTGCAAAAGTGCTCTGACGTTTTTGGAGACGTCTGTTACCCACCAGCTCGATAGCTGACCAGGAGGTTGAGGCTCACTAGAGCAAACTCCCGGCACATTGTTTTCAAACCCCCGGTGGTCTTTTGCTACTCAGGTTAAACATGATATATAAGTCACTTATAGATAACTTCTAAATCATAATGTTTGGTTTGTTTCAGTGGTTGTTTCACTGAGTAAATCGGTTTGGCCACAGTTAAATTAAGAGGGGACGGCAGTAAAAACCCTGGAGCTGTGACGTCATGAAGTACACTGCCGTTCCAATTGTAGAGTGATCAAGCTGCCTTCTTGCGTTCTCGGCAAGTCCGGACTCCCGTGCGAACTTACAAAGTCCGGACTTGCCGAGAACGCGAGTTTGGACTTGCGTACTTGAGAACTGAGAAACGGTCATAGTGTCATGTCTTCAGTGTGCAAGCCTGTCTTGTCCCCTGCGTTAGTCTCCCTTGCCCTTTGTGTGTCTCTGTCCTCTGTGTCCCTCTCTGTGTGTCTGTGTTTATGTGCACATGTCCCTTCCCAGTTTACATCTCCATGTTTCCTGTTTTATTTTGAAAGTCTTGTGTTCCATGTTCAGTGTGTTTAGCTTTGCTTGCCCTGTGGCGTCATGTTCATTTCTATCGGCTGTGTTCTCCGTGTGTTTCCACTTTCCTCATCACCCTCGTGTGTGTTTATGTGTTCTGCTGTCATTCATTCTTTGTCAGGTTGTCTGTTATGCTCACGCCATGTTTCCAAGGTTCACACTTCCAGGTATCCTCGCCAGGTTTTTATTGTTCGGGGTTTTTCATGTTTAATCTTAATTCACCCAGTTTAGGTTATTGTTTAGTTTTACCTTGCCTTTTAGTTTTGTATGTTTCCTTTTCAGACATCAATAAACAGCTTGCCCTTTGTTAAATTATAGTTTTGTTCCAAGTGTCTGCATTTGGGTCCTCCTCCTCTCTCCACAACATCTGCTTCCGCTGACCGTGACAAAGCGCTGTATAAGAACCAGTCCATCTACTATTAATGTGCCAGACGAGGTTGATTTTATTTATTTATTAGTCTTGAATATGTCTAAATTAATATTCAATTTTTCTATTGAAGTTCAATAAAATGCCTTTAATTAACTTATGAAGAAAAAAATATTTCTTTGGAATCACGTCATGTATTTATATCCAGACTCAAGATTATTCAAATGGCAAGCTCGGATGGTATGCACTCCTACTGCATTCCAGTGCTTAGCCTGAGTTGCTGTTTTACAGGTGTAGCTTGTGTGAGTGAGAATTCAGCTATGCACCGACCTCAATGACTTTACTTATGATTGTATGTAATATTACTTTACAGCATTAAATCAGCCAAACTAACAGTGAAACGGGAGGCTTTTAGATCAGAACTTGCTCCCTATCTGAAGCACTCTGCTGCTAGTGTTGCTCACGCTGAAGTGCTCTCAGAGCTCTTTCTATTACCATGTGTTATTTGCGGTCTTCTATTTTGGATGCGACCTATTTAAGAGTGATGTGTGTGTGTTTATACAGTCCTTTCGCCCCCACAGAAACACTAAGGTTACTATGCTGCAGTAATTGCACTCCCTGCTTTTAGCTGTCATAACACAAAATGTTTAGGCTCGGAGAGAACAGGCGAGGTTGTCAAACCGAACAAAACCGCTAACCAGACATAGTAACCCACGTTTAACTGCAGGGGCCGGCTGGGCTGCTATATACCATCACTTAAAGCGGGAGGGAGCATAAAAGTGGGCAACTGTCCACTCATACCAGACAATAAAAGAAGAAAAACGGGAGGAAGACATACATATATATATATACTGTATGAGAAGAAAGAGAAAGGAGGGAGGGCTGGCTGACCGACTTTGAACTTGCTCCCAAAGAATGCTTTTGAATGTTGTTCAGCACATTTTACATTTTGAGAGGCAGACAAAGGCTGGGAAATAGAAACACAGTCAGGTGGACACAAAAGCAGATGAAGACAGGTAGGCACACGAGCTGAAATAGATACAGACGGTTTAAAGAGGATGGCGCTAACAGGGGCGAGCAGTGCGATAGAATTCCCGATCAGCATGAGCTACAGTTCAGCTGTAACCTGTTTTTATTCAGGCAATCAAGCCTGGTCCACTCTGGTGTTATTACTTTGCCACGCTGGGTTTTTTCAGATAATGAATGATACTGAGGACTCCCAGCTTTGAGTTAGATTTGGCCAATTTTTTGTGCTCAAGCAAAATTTTTAAATGAACCACAAAAGAGAAACTGGTGTGAGTTTGGTAGCTGATAAATTACCATTTCAGTTGAATATGATGGCACAAAATTTCAGTTTGCTCATTAAAAAAGTAACAACATCCACTAATGTGTTACTTTTTTGCCTCTGACTTTCTGGCTGTCTAAATAATTACATTTTTAAGGACATGATGTAGTCATCAATGGATCCTTGGCCACAATCTTTCCATAACTTTGTTAAAAAAGTTTATTTATTTGCTTCATCCCAGCTTTATTCATTTACTTAGCAGGTCAGAGAACTGTCATGCGCCACATTTCTCCTGGAGAGAAGAGCCATTTAAACCAGGGATGTCAAATAAATAGCCATGGCCACCTCACAGAAAGAAATGTAACTGAATTGAACACTACGATATCTCAGGGAACAAGTGTGTAACTTTTTTACACTGACAAAAAGCGGAGTTTCATTGACCCATCCCACTTAATATTAAAGTAAGCCTATATGACCTACAATGTAAAATTAGCTTAATGATTTTAAATACTATGGTATTCATAAGTTGTTTCAGCTTTTTTAGGCCTCTGTCACACAGGTATAGACACCTGTTAGCGACCATCATTCATGAGGGAAAAGGTGTATTCTCCAACTGGTGGGAAAGTGGTTGCTAGAGGTTGCTGGCAGGCCTAGAGAGCAGTCAATGGTAAGCACAGGTCTACAGGAAAAGTGTGTTTACTGCAACCAGGTTGCAAGTCATTGTTGGAGAGTTCTTGCAATTTGGAATAGCAGGTCACTGGTAGTTGCATAAAACAGTGGTTCCCAAGGTGGGGGGGGACCCCATTTGTAGCAAGCTGAAAGAGACCAGAGCAATCACGTGAATGTTTTTGGTGCAGCACCAAAAACATTCACGCTGCACCCGTCAGCAACCTCCAGGAACCACTTACTGACTGATTGGGGAATACACATTTATTCCCCAGAGGTTTGCCAACCACTCTGTGGTCTTGTGTGACTGAAACCTAATATGGTCAATTTTTTTTGATTAAATAAAAAAGTGTAATATCCTGTAACATTGTGCAGCATTTTAAATTTAATTTAAAGTGGCTATAAACATAAAACATTTCATGAGCACTAATATAAAATGCAGCTGTAGGTGACCAAAACCAAACAATTTATAATGCAGCCTTTTTATTTAATGAACAAGTTAATTAAATGCATTCATTATATTTAATTAATTGCTTTAAAAAGCAGCAAGGATGTCTCATTTTGTTAAATGCCATGGTGCCGCTCACCTCGTATCCCTGTCTCACCTCCTTTCCTCACATCTCTGGTGGGAAGGACTAAGATGCCAAGAGAGGAGTCAAGGAGAGATGAACACCTTGAGATATGAGAAAGTGGATTATGGGGCAATCGATGTGAAGTGAGAAGTGACAGATTTCAGGTTAAACGTCCCACTCAAAAGTTGGAGAAGCCACACCAAAACTGACTTTGGCAGATTGCTGTGCCAAGACTACCTGGACTGTGAGTCAGTAATTGTTTATCAATGCAGATACATAAGAATAATTGAACAGAGAGCTAAATCTCTGCCAGAAGATAACCAGTGGTTTCCAGATTACATTTACATAAACAAAAAATCAGAAAGATTTCCGTTCCAGAAAATCTTGTCCCTTGTCCATATATTCTGCATAATTACACATCTGTTTATGATTACAGATTTGCTTATAAGTCTGAAAATGTCCACAGTTTTCACATTACTTCACACTTTAAGACTCTGCCCTTTTAGTGGATGTGCGTTTGAATCGTTTCAATCAGAGTCATTCGTGGGTTGCATCCCACGTTATTCCATTATTCCACAGAAGCACACAAAGAGAAGCGAGAGCCAAACATTCCTAGAAAAAGTGAATACTGCACTGAGGTATCTTAATCTATTTTCTTTGTTTCTAACTGCATTAGAGCCCAGTATCTACTCTCTTAAAGGACCGTCCTCTTCTGTTTCCAAGGTAACCAACAACTGGCATCCTACTGAACCTCACCTACTATGCAACATTAAAGTCCTTGCATGCTTTTGTATGGATTTCCAATTAAGGTTACTCGCCATTGTTAATCACACAATTACCCCCGGGACTGCAGAGAGCCTGTGAAATTGATTTTAAATCTTCTAATCATGATTTCTAAAAATTAGCCTCTTTGTACAATCAACAAATGAAGAATCTTTCTTGAAATAAAATTAACGCTTTTATAAATGTTTTGTTTTGTAGACTGGTTAAGCACTACTGATTAGTCATTCTGCTGTGGGTTTGTTTTAAACATTTGAACAGTTTAATCATTCTTTACAATTACAGAAAGTTTTTAATCACCTGCCGTTTATGGTGAATTTATTTAATCCACAAATGAAGAAACTGTTTCTGACGTGATTACTTACTTTGTTTCCTCTTCTTGTCACTGGAACGCAGGCTGAGTGGGTGTGTTGAAGGCAGTAGCTTGTGCCCAGGGGAGAAAAGACAGGTACACAAAGAATGTAAAGCCTGTGCCATATCAGATCTAAGTGTTGAGCTGTTATCCACCTCCTCTTTGCTATACATATCGAGGATTCATTTGCCTCAGTTCTGAAGCAAATGTGCATATTTACATTGGCAGGCTATTCGGCTTCAAGAAAACTTAGATTTTCCTACAAACATCAGCTGTCTGGAGTGACACTTTGACACGGCAGAATTCTTAGGATGAGGTTTTGCATAATGTAAACATGGAGCCATGTCAATGTGAATGCATACAAAATAGTATGTGTAAGCATGCTTGAAGCATTTTAAGAAACATTTCTCCTGACTAGGTTTTTAGTGAGTTTTGGGGATCTCGCTTTTGCATATACCATATATCTTCCTTTAGTAGCCCGGGCGCTTATTTAAAAAATTATCCGGTGTTTAAAAGAGACCGGCTGTTGTTGGAGACCAGCTTTTATTCCCTTCTCAGACGGAATTGTCGCGGAAGTGAGAGGGAAAGAAGACCCAGGTGCGGTTTTTAGACTGAGGTGAAAAGACGTATTCCAACAGTTCACAAATAATGCAGTTCCCAATTGTGCTCCTCCTTTGCTCTCGAGTGTCTTTTGTCTGTGGTAGCCCAGTGCACAAGTGGTGCTCCCCGAAACTTCTCTCCCCCCGACTCTCCAGGAGAGAGACTGGCATCTATTTGTCGTGACATGTTTTCAAACCGATGTTTATTAGAAACCGGCGTTTAAAACAGACAGACTGCTAATGGAAGATATACGGTAATTTTTTTTTTAACATTACAGATACAAATGAAAGTCCTGTTTGGCAAATATTTGTTTGTTGAGTCTGGATGGCACTGACATGGCAACATGAGAAAAAACGGGAAGATAGTCATGTTTGCTAGCTTGCTGTTAACTTCACTGTGAGGTATCAGTTTCATAAAAAGGATCACCTAAAAGTTACCGTGTGTAAATTCTCACTACTCGATGTCGGTAGATTTCAGATTGCCATCAGCTGAGTTCTGTTTTCTTACGCCTCCCAATTCAACACCACAATCCTTGCTACAGTGGCCACTGTAGAACAAACAACTATAGCCTCAGCTGTAAATATGTCTACAGTGACAATATACCAGGTGTCTATGCCTATTTACTCTGGAGGAACGTGTAAAGTTTTGTGAGTTTGTGAAGACGTTGATACAAGTCAATGAGCCAGTGAACCTCCCTTGTGATCAATGATAGTGATTCTGAGGTCAACTGTTGAGGATTCTGTCAGTAAGCACTGCTGTTTTCACCGTTAGCTGCTTTTAGTCACTGTTAACAGCAGCTAACAACATCAATTTTCTTTGAAGTAGATGTAACTTTGTTGAACTGTGATGCTCATGAATAAATACACATATAAAATTAGAAAGTAATGAAACGGATTACCAAAGGAAAAGTGGGATTTTTAGGACACTTAAGCCTAACATTAGTTGGCATAATGTTAGCTAACCAGTTGTTATTGTTGTTTAGCCGACTTGTTGTTAGCAGTTTGGAGATGGGAGGATGTCATGTCTAGTCTTCTGACAATAAGTAAATGTGACAATATCTATAACAAATAATCATTTTTACGCATGCTTTGACCTGACTCTAACTTCAGAAGCTCTGGATTAGTTGTGCTTTGTCTTTCCTTGACCCTTTCACTTCTTTGGTGAAGGGGATGCTGTCTCAGATAATAAAATAGGTACAATCCTTCAGTGTATATTTTTGAGTACAATAGACATTGTTTTTATGTTTACAGTAACATAAAAAAAATGACTGTACCTTTAAGGCAATGATGAAATTATGTTGCTTTAGTCCGAGATAACCTGAAGATACAGCTGATTAATTAAACTAACCAGAAGATTTAGGAAATCTTGGGGAAGGCACTTTTTTAGCTTACATGCAGTCAAGACAAAACTGATCACACAGTAATTGTGCATACAGTAAATCTGAGACAACAATTTCACATGTTTTCCAGGGAGTCCAAGTGTGAAGCTTAACCCCCCTAAAAACTGACCACACACATCACACGTCAAGCCAGGCTGCATTTCATCTTCATCTGCAACATGAATAATGTATAACATTGATTTCCATCAAGCTTTGAAGGTTGCACATAAAAGGTTATATGTTACATAAATGCAGATCTAAAAGTGTTTTATATAGAAATCTGTCTTTTTATTGCTCCCTGCTGCCATAATCATTGCACTGCACAGTCATTATTCAGCTTCACATGTGGTCCCTGCTGGTCTAATTTACTTGTCTCAATTGCACATGCTTGTTTTAATGCAGGCTAAAAAAAGTCCACATGTCAGGCATTGTGACCATAGCACAAGCTTCACAGGGTTAACAAAGACCTTAATGCAGTTCTAATAAAGCCAGTGTTAAGTGTTAGGGTTACACTTGCACCTGCCTTCTGTGTTACACAAAAACCTGGTGCGAAAATAGACTTAGCTTACTAACGAAGACATACATGCATACATTTGTGTTAAACATCTATTCTTAACAAATCATGTTCAGGTCCTCTGGTTATACTCTCTAAATAGTAAATACATCTTACTGACATGCTGTTGACGGGGTTTTATAAAGACCCAATACAGTGTCTATGGCACAGCATATAAAAAGACTATCTATGAAAGACTAAGGAAAAACTTCAGTTGATATATGCATGCGTTCAGTTTGAACTCAACAAAAACAAACAGTGTTACTGCGGCATGTTTTTTCCTTCACAACCTCTTAACAACGTCTTTAAACTGTTTAATGTTTTGTATTTGTTGTGTTACTAGATTAAGTAGGTCTGCATATAAAACACAGCAGGAAGCTTAAGTTGAGCCATCAAGCTACTCTTACTTTAAGCAACACAATATAGTCTTTATGTCATTCAAGTTATTGTCTTTCTGATGCCTTCCATGCAGGGCTCAATCCAGCTCATGGCGACTTACGTTTGACTCTGTAAACTCTTTGCATATTTACTTAAGAAAAACTTGGGGTTGCAAAGAAAGTGGTGTAACTGGCTAAGAAACAAAACAGACTCTCAAACCTGATTTATATAGAAACTGAAGGACAGAACTTTACTGTACAGCTCACTTTGTGTGATTGACAAGTTAACAAAGCAAAGAAAGGGCACGGGGATTAGCTCTTAGCAACAGCAATGGAGACAAAACAAAGTCAGAAGAATACACAGTATCGCTTGGAAATGAATCGATGGCATTACGTGGAGAAATGTTTCGACTTTATTAATGCACAGAAAATATGGAAAGGGCCTTATAGGTATATAAGTATTTTCATATTTACACTATTTGGACTGTACTGAATCACGCCTTTTATTCTGTTAATTCAGGTGTTTTTGTTTTTTGTGTATGAAATCAAGCATTTAGCCATGCAGTCTGCTTTACAGATATTTGTGAAAGAATCTGTTCTTCTAAAGAGCTCTCTGAATCTAAGCGTGGTGCCGAATAAGATACTGATTTTTCAATAAGTCAGTTCATGAAGTTTCTTCCTTCCCAGATATTAGATAATCAACAGCAAGTGGTATTATTGGAAAGTGAAAGTGTTTATGAACCAAAGCAGCTCAGCCATGAAGTGGCAGACCACGTGACAATACAGAGTAGGATTGTCATTAAGTCAACCCAGCCCAGTGGGAATTCTGGCTCCCACAGACAGGCTGTGTGTCCATGTGGCATACAGATTACAGTCAATCAATCAATCAATTACAAACACTCCTGATCTCAACTTATTATATAGATAAAGCAAACCTGTCCAACTGTTATCTATTCCAACATCTCCACCACCATGGGGAAGACCAAACAGCTTGTCTAGTAACTTGTTAATCATGTTAAGGCTTTTGGGACCACAGTCACCAGGAACATTACTGGTAACACACTCTAATGGAGGTCCCCCCCTCCCTGCTGACAGAAGGGAAAGAAGTTTGCCTTCTGTACATCTAAATGATTCAGTGAAGGTTTGGGAAGAACAAGACGGAGACAAAGAGGATGGAGACAAACAGGACAGGACGACTTTACTACATTGAGGGGCCAATAGAGTGGGCTATGTACTGTACAATTTTGGACCAGAACTTCGCTTCCTCAGCCAGAACACTGAAGGTGGATCATGGATGGGTCATCTAAGAGTGGCTAGAGAAGAAGCTCATGGAGTGCCAGTCGCCAGACCTCAGTACTACGGAAACTTTGTGGGGGAAGCTGAAGCTTCAAGTTGCTACGCAGCAGCCAAGAAGTCTAAAGGAGTTTCTCTGAAGAGGACTGGGTCAAAATCCATCCTAAGATGTGTTCAGACCTGATAACAAATACAAAAAATGTCTTACTGCTTCTCTTGCAGTCATGTTTTGGTTAAGGAGCAAATGCTTATTTCACTCAATGACATGAAATTTATCACCTTTATATAGTGTGTTTTTGTATAACTTTGGATGATATTCTGTCCATAGTCTTGATGTCATTCAAGTTATTGCCTTTCTGATACCTTCCATGCAAGGAAAGACAATAACTTGAATATATATATATATATATATATATATATATAGTCCTGCACTGGCCCACAAGTTAGCCCATAACGTGGAGAATATGCTTAATCCCATGCAAAGTTCTGACATATGGTCAGTGGCTTAAGTGATCTGGAGCCATCTTAAGATGTTAGTGGAATGCTATTCCCAAAGGTAAATAATGGAGACAATGCTCAGAAGGTATGGGAAAATATTGACATGGCTGACCTCGCTACTTAACTGATTAAGGCCGGTAACGTCCTACAGCTGTTTATCTAATAGCTTTTAGCTTTTTTAAATGTCAAAATGCTCACATTTTGGGAGAAAATCACAATTTTATCCTATAAACAATATAATTACTCTAAAATGTATCTTTTACATTTCTATCACTTGTTATGCAGACAGAGAATTTAATCAGAGGCAACATAAAAAGAGAGACCACTTATGTGTTGTTGTTTATTTGGGGGGGGGGGGGGGTGCAATGTATATTTTATTTGGAAGTACACATCAAAATTATTTTAACAACTGCACAGTTTTGTTGTATTCATACACTTTAAATGCAGAAATACACCAACACAGTGAAAGAGGACAAACAGGCGGTGTAAACAGCATAGATCCCAAAACATTTTAAAGGACATTTGAAGTATCATGTTATGTGGTCCATTCATTAGAAATGTGTTATTCTTTAAAACCATATGAAAAGCACAAGTTTAAAACACCTTTTTAGAGAATAGATATGATTGATAGGTTTACATTGATCATATAAATTAGTGTGTTTTAATGCTCTAAACTACACATCAGTCGGCAGTTTTTTCCCCTCCTTTTCTCTCCTTGGAAATCTTTCATAAAGTAACACACAGACATCAGGAGACGTTTCACTTCACAAATTACACTTCTCCAAAATAATTCACATACAGTCAGAGGGGCTGGAGCCTATCACTGCAACCATCGGGCAAGAACTGGGGCACACCCCGCACAGGCACCAGTCTGCTGCAAGGCCCACACAGAGACACAGACAACCATTCACACTCACATTCACACTTATGGGCATTTTAGAATCACCAATAACTTCACTAACCTTGTCTTTGGACTGTGGGAGACCAATATGACCCAGTATTGGACTGGTTTTAGCTGTCAGACATAAGGCCTGGTGGTTGAGTCTAAACTACTTTGGTATGCTTTGGAGTTCACAGTCCACTCAGTGACTGTAAGGTGCTTAGGTCCTGTGGCTGCAAAAGACAAACCCAAATCATCACCCCTCCATCACCGTGCTTCACGGTTGGTATGAGACGTTTGCTCCTATATTCTGTGTTTGGTATTCCCCAAATGTGGCACTATGCATCATGAACAGACATCTCCACTTTGGTCTTGTCTGTCCCAAGGACATTATTCTAGAACTTTTGTGGTTTGTTCAGACGCAGCTTTGCAAACCAAAGGTGTGCCGCCATGTTCTTGTTACAGAGAAGAGGATTTCACCTGATAACCCTTCCAAACTAGGAGGGGACTGTCTAACACTGAGGTGAATTTGCCAGGACGTGCACTCCTTGGAAAATTAACTGTCTTGAATAATCTTTCTTACTGTGTAACAGTGGCTTCAGATTGTTTGGAAACGGCCTTGTAACCCTTCTCAGACTGATGGACATTGATAATTGCTTCTCTGAGATCCCTGCAGAGGTCTTTCCTTTTTGGCACTTAATTTACACACCTGAAAACTTCAGACCTACGAAAAAGCCAAAGCATCTGCTTTTACAGCGGTGCTCACACGTGCTGACGATCAGTTTATAAAGACGGTTTGATCAGCAGCAGCTGGCTGCTACTTGCACTGTTACTTCCTACCGAATCATGGGGTATGCTTGGTTTTTCCCACTGCTTTTGCATTTAGGCTTAGTTTTGTTAAACAGATAATGATGATGTATGTTTAAGACCTGCTGGTGATCAGGTAATTTTTATTACGTTCTGATATGCAAAACCTTAGAAATAAAAATACTTTGTCTCACAGCGACTGGTGGTGTGTTTAACTGAGATGGGTGTGAAAGATCAGGTGCTATATTCTGATCTTATTATTTGTTCTTGTTGCTATTCTCACTCATCTTTCTAACCAAACCTGGTCCGAGGCTGCTTCCAGTGCTTCCAGTTACTGATTGCCTGTGTGTTTCTCCTGACCCCACAACCCACACCATTACCGGGTTCCTCTAGTGATCAATAACGATCAATAGTCAATAACTCTGAAGGACATAGTACACTCAGAATGTGCATGAGAATTAGCATGCAGGATTTTGTTATCCCAGTTATTTCAACAGCTACTCAGAGCCAGATTTTTTTTCCCACTGCAAGAATGTAAACAAGTGTTGATACAGTAGAAAAACAATAATTTCGTTTTTTGATTGGCTAGCTAATTATGCTTGGCAACAATTCCGCTAATTCAAACATGGGTTACCTTGACAGTTCTTTCTTAGACAGACATTACAAAACTCTACATTTTGTCCTTTCTCTTAGTTTAATAGCGCTTGTGTGTTGTTTGGTAGGTTAACAACTTCAAACTGTAAAGAGGTGAGCACAGCAGGGCCCCCCTTTGTACCTAAGCAGAGCTTGAATGGGAATTTGTCATCATTTGAATGAAGACAAACGACAAACAGTGGCTAAAACCAGCCTGCAGCACAGCCACCTTCTCTAGAGCTTCATAATGTGCATACTGCAGATGTAACTGCACATTTTGAAGAACCATTTGGGGAAAACGGTGGTGGGGGTGGGGGTGGAGGTTTAAATGCTCTAAAAGTGAGAGAATTGCAGAAACTGAGCTGCACTGCGGGTTTAAAAGAGACGTCTCTAATTGACAAGCTGCTCCTCCTCAGCGTTTCAGACGGCATCTTGTTGAGGGTTCTTCTACGTTACGCCTGTTTTCTCCGCTGGCCTGGGAGTGATAACAAAACCCCCTCTTTAAAACACTCCTCAACACAACACCCCCACCCCCCGACCCCCTCATAAACACACAAACACTCTTGGTTTCACATGCCTGCACACAGCGTGAGATGCAAGCAACACAAGCCCCCCACATGCAGCCCCGTGCACTCTCGCATGCATCCTATCGTACTGATACACACACACACACACACACACACACACACACACACACAGCCGCATAATTTGCCATACACACACTCACATTTTCTCAGACACATGCACACACTCACTTACTCACATGCAGGGAGGGAGGAGTCAGCGCTAAAAGACTTGTAATTTGTGTTTTGCCAACAAAGGCTGGCTAATCCTGCAGTGGGCTTTGTTGCAGCTGCTATTTTGTGTGTGTGTGTGTGTGTGTGTGTGTGTGTGTGTGTGTGTGTGTGTGTGTGTGTGTGTGTGTGTGTGTGTGTGTGTGTGTGTGTGTGTGTGTGTGTGTGTGAGAGAGAGAGAAAGAGAGAAAGAGAGATAGGGACAGATAGGAAACAACGAGGGGGTTAAAGAGAAGACAAATTTAAGTGAGGGATGAAGAGAAAACTCGAGGGAAAAAGTGTGAAAGAGAAAGCCAGTGTGAGAGTGTGTGCGTGTCACTCTTTGTCCCAGCTGTGTGTGCATATCTGTGGGGGGTGGCAGTGTGTATTTGTCGCCTCCTCCTCCTGCAGTTTTCTGCATGACGGAGCTCATTTCAGCTCACCTCCTTCTTATTCCCATGGCCAATCCTCCTTGCCCTAGCCCAGACCTCTGCTCCTCTGGCGGCCCATGGTGCCGAGGGGTCGTGGGGGTCACGGGGGGGAGAGGAATGGAGGAGCGCAACGCTTGTTGGAGTCGTTTAGCTTAAGATGGAGATGATCTCTCTGATATCTGCAAGGGGGCCCTCAGTCGAGTCCAAATAAAGTCACCAATGTGTGACAGGTGGAAAGAGAGGGAGCTAATAGCTTTGGAGCAGTAAGGGGGTTTTCCTCCTCCAGCCTCCTGCCCATCCGACTCCATTCACAGGCTTAAAGAAACCACTGGATGAGAGTTATCCAAAGAAAGGCACAGCAGCGGGAGACTAATCAGATTTAGGCAAATTCATCAGCTGCCACAAAGTATCTTCAAGGGGTACAGGTATCCTAGTTTTTACTAGTTTTTATTCTTTGGGTTTTTCCCTTCTGGTTTGTTTTTTGTTTTTTAAGGACTTGCTGACAGGCCTGTGCACTCGATCCAGTGGCCTGAGGGAACCAACTGACGTGCAATCTGCAAGTTTTGCTCTTTTCAACGAGCGGCAAACTTCTGAGCCGCTCTTGGCAAATTCCCTCCATGTGGGAGCAGAGATTGTAATCTGCGCAAGGGTTTTTGGTGTTTGTGCGCTGGTATGAGTGACAGAGTACACAGGTGCAGCTCTGCGTATGTGCATGCCTGTATTCTTGCATACAGGCATGACTTAAGTGCTGCAGAGAAGCAGAAGAAGATGGGTAGACTCTAGGCAATCAATGAATACCGTGTCGGCCATGTCATCGCTTTTCTATGCATGTTTTTTGTTTGTTTGTTTGTTTCTAGATTGAACCTTTAGACTCCTTTAGGCCGATTTGAACCAGCTTTTATAAGGGCCGATCTGAGAAATATTCAAGCATACGCTGTGGCTCTGACATATGCACACAGCAGAATTTCACAGCAGTTTCTTCTGTGTGTTGCTGGGCATATCTACTTGTTACCAAAGTGAAGACAGAGGTAAGTGTACATAGGTAAGTTGTTTTTCTTGGCTTGTTGCATTTACAACATGAACTACCCTGGAATTTGTTCAAGAGCTCTGATAGGTTGAACCAGAAATCATGTTGTCACTCTTGATTGAAGCGTTAACAAAGTTGTGATGTTGTGAAATGTCACACACGTGGTGAGGAATAAAGCTTTTTGATACCTTTGCCTTTTTAAGGCATCAAACATTTAAAGTGTTTTCTGTCACGAATGATGATTCTTTTCTTTACATCACAACGACTGTCTCTCCTCATTCACTTAAACCCAGTGATCCTGGTCATTGCCTTTATGCTCCCAAGTCTTGCATCTAGAAGGACTTTGTTTGAACGCGCAACTCAAACTTAGCATTGTTGTCACTGTTGTTGCTACCTAAATTGTCACATACATCCCCAAAGCTCAGGAAACTGAAAAAAAAGGCACAAAACCATGACCATTAAAGAAAAGATTGCAATCCAAATCAGGATTGCAGGGGGCGAGATGTTGGGTACACCCTGGACAGGTCTCCTGTCTGTCACATAGAGAGACTGATGAGCATTCACACATTCATGGCCAATTTAGAATCACCAATTAACCTAACCCCACCAACTGCATGCCTTTGTACTGGAGGAAGCAGGAGTACAAGGACTTGGTCATGTCATTTTTCAGTATCGCAGTAATCCTACATGTTACTATTCAGTAGTTACATCACAATAACAACTATGTTGTTACTCGAACTTCATTAGCTATGAGCGCATCAGGTGGGTATACATTTTTTTTAATTTAAAAACATCAAACAAACCGTTTTCTTCTTGCACTACGACCAGCTGATTTCTAATGGTGAAGCAATACAGCTTTTCAGGAGCAGTAATATGAATACTAGCTTTTTTCGATTGCACAAATGGAACCAAAGTGTGACGGTAAACTGCATTGTGCTGCTAACACAGCTTTGCAACCAGCTGCACAGATAGCATGCTAATGCAAAGCTAGCCAAGAGCCCAGAGTGATGCTAAAGCTGGGTGAATGCCAACCACAGTCCAGCAGCTAGACCCTGAACTTCAACATGTGGCAGTGATGAAGGTTGTAGCGTCCATTTCTACCTTTTCGTGTTTCTACAGTAAAAAAAATAAAATAAATAATAATAATAATAATAATAACAACTTTATTTGTATAGCAATTTTTAAAATAAAATGTTACAAAGTGCGTCATAATTTGAATAAAAGTCACGCACTGAAAATACGTCCCTAAAAGTTGATTCCGTTCATCTGGACGTAGCGTTTTCACTGGGAGAAATGTTTCGTCACTCATCCAAGTGACTTCTTCAGTCTCAGCTGACTGCAGGTTTTCCCCAATCTTATAAACTGTTCATTTCCATAATTATGCAAATGAATCAACAGAATCAACTTTTTGGTATTTAATTACCTGGATGATTGAGCATGCATCAAGACTGTAGATATGTATACATGTCAAAACATACAGACACATTAAAAATTAGTTTTCAGCAGTCAATATATACAAATAACATACTCAGTCGACGCGGTTGACTAGGGAAGGCTGATCCACATTTTAGGCGCAACAACTTCAAAAGCACGATCACGTCTGGTTTTAAAATCAGAGCGAGGGACAGTTAGAAGACCCTGGTCAGGGGATCGGAAAGCTCGGTTGCAGTGACGAGGTTTCAGAAGCTCGGTTATATCAGCCCTGTCCATGTAGAGTGTTACATGTTAGTAACAGAATTGTAAAAGTTCATTATGGATTTCACTGGAAGCAATTGAAAGGACACAAGAAAAAGTGTGATAAGTGACTAGCGGCTTGTTTTTGTTAGCAGCCTTTCTGCTGCGCTCTGCAATAATTCACTTCATTTTATGGAGTAACAAGAAAGTAAGGTAACAGGTAGAATAATGAATTACTTTCTTTGGCGAGTAATAAAGTAACATATTGCACGTGTGTGTCAATGTGTAACAAATTACTTCTCTTAAGTCAGAGAGACAAGGTTTTAGTATAAAGTTACACCTACAACATACAAGTGTCACGTGTTAGGTGTTTCTTTGCCTTTAAGTGACAGATTGGGGCCAGGTGAAAAGCACTGATGATTGATAAATGCCTGACATACCTGCTGTCTGCCAGCAGCACTCCTTTACAGGCCTGTGCACTGCTGTTTCACAGGAATGCAGTTAAATCCAATGACCAGCACTTGTCTATATGCAGCCGCAAGGCTTTATGAATCTTCAAATGTTCCTTGTTACACACATCAGAGACAGATAAGCTTTAACTGCCTGCAACACAATCTCATAGAGTCTCATCTCGACATATTGTTGAGTTCATCAGCGTAAGATGACCTTTCACCATCGCAAAACAGAGTATTATGCAGTGGCACAAGTTTATATAAACTATTGTTGCAAAAATTGTTGCCACATAGATATGTCTGGACGATGGTGCCGGTCACACTGGTTTCCTTTTATGGCTCAGTAAAAGAGAAGAAAATACTCCGATTGTGGTCATGGTTCAAAGACATCTGAAATTCCCAGATGTTATTTTTCCTTGGGAAGCTTATTCCTGGTATAGTCCCTTTGTCACTTTTCCTTGTGCATTTTCCCACATTTGCACAAATTCTGTGCAGCCCGAAATCATAAAGTGCAAGTGTGACGCACGGGCAAATCAGTAGCATCGAAACAGTTGCTAGAGTACACGTCAAGTCGCAGTTGATGTGCTCAATCTGTGTTTAAACAGCGATTAAAGAATAAGTGCAGAGCGAAGCATGTGTGCACACCTGTTTGGAGGCTGATGAGGTAACAAGGCCTTGTTTCGCTGCACAGCAGATGAGATAACATCTAGCTTGACGGGCGGACTGTAAATCAAATCTGTCTAAAGTCAGTCATCAAGGCACTCTGTATGCTTGCATTCACCGGGGCTTTACAAACAGGTCTGACAGGCAGTGTGAGTCTCTCCTCCACCTTCACCTCTCCTCCCACGCTGCTGCGCTTGCTGTACTGCAATCCAGTGGACGAGCCCAGTTCGGTGCGTAAAAACGAGAAACCCGGGGCAGAGTTGCGCCTCTCCGCCCTCCCACTCAGTCATTAAAACAAGCCACATGCAGCCAGCAGAAAGAGAGAGAAGCTATCTTGCTCTCATCAGATGAAGGCAGTGTGTTCTCCGATGTGCTTGTGTGATGAGAACAGCTGAAAAGACACCACACTGTAGCACGACAAAATTATGAGGGAAGGCGGCACCATTGTGTGTGTAGCCAGTATTGTTTTCACTGTTACCCTTCATTAAGTCGCAATACCCACAAACACAAATGTCTACCCCTCCCCCAGCTTTGTGGACACCCCTGCCTATACTGCCACTCCTGTGTCAGTGTGACAGCATGGATGTACACACACACACACACACACACACACACACACACACACACACACACACACACACACACACAGCCAGATGCATATGATGCTGCTCTGTGAAAACCCATGTCCATTCTCAAATGCATCTTTCTTTCAAGGCTCTTGGTTGGAGCAGAGGCTTTTTGATGTTAGTAAAAAAAAAAAAAAAAACTGAGGGAGTGACTATGAAAAAAATAGCAGGCTAAAAATAGCCTTTGGATGAGGCGCGGGCAGAAAATAGCCTTTCATCTGTCTTTACAGTATGCATTTATATTTTTGCTCCTGTCCTCTTTGTCAGACACAAGGAAGGAAACCCTGATAATCTGCATGATGAATGATTTTTTAGTACAGGTGAGATCAGTGGAAAGAGGTTGCAACTGGACAGAATGTCTGATCGCCTGACACTTTTTCCTCTGCAGCTGTTAAAATAAGGTATTTTGTCAAAACTGTGCAAGAGATTGTCATTTTAATTAAAACTGAAAATTACTTTGCCAGTTTTACACCATGTTCTGTGAATAATTTAAAATACTACTCGATTTATTTTGATGAAACAAAAGCAGCAGCCCCTGGAACTGAAAAAAAATTGCAGTTCCCCAAATGGCCACTTGAGGCCTAGTCCAAAATATAAACATCCATCCATCCCTCCAAAAAAAAGAGACAAAAAAAGAGAGCAGTCTACAGTGTTGCTGTTTGTGATCCTATTTTTTAAGAAGACAGGGTTAACCTTTGGTTTCTCACATGATAAAAGTGATGTCAAATCTGTGCAGCTCAAATGTGTGCACAGTATATCACAATGTGTTTCCCCCAGCTGTTATGCCACTTAATAATAGTTCAAGAAGCCCTTAAAGTCTAAGCAGTTCCTGTACTTGATTCTGGCCTATTTCATCATCAGTTTTCCACTGTGGACTGTGGACCAATTTCTCCTCCTATTACTGCACAGCAGAGAAACTTACATGGTCTTTGTTTTAGGGTGAGTGATACAAGACCTGATTACCGTATATCTTCTAATAGTGGCCTGTCTCTTATTGACGCCCGTTTCTAATAAACGCCGGTTTGGAAACACGTCACGACAAATAGTAGCCGGTCTCCAATAGTAGCCGGGCGACCTTCAACCCGGAAGTCCCTCTGCGCTGTCGTCGGTCCTCCCGTCTCATCACTCGGCCAGCCGTTTCCAATCAGCCGTCATCTACAACCAGCCGCATTTAAGCTGGATGTGCGGCGACCATCGAAGTGAGATTATTACACTGAACTGGAACTGTCGGCTAGCAAATCTGCTAACTGTGATTTTCTGGTCTTTTTCTGGTCCTCTCCTGGAGAGTCGGGTGGAGAGAGGTTTTGGGGAGCACCACTCGCGTACTGGGCTACCACAGACAAGGAGACACTCGGGAGCAAAGGAGGAGCACAATTGGGAACTGCATTATTTGTGAACTGTTGGAATACGTTTGGGAGCACTGTAAGTAAACGCACTGTCTTGGGTCCTCTTTCCCTCTCACTTCCGTGACAATTCTGAGAAGAGAATAAGAGCCGGTCTCCTATAACCGCCGGCCTCTTTTAAACGCCGGGCCGGCCGGATCATTTTTAAAATAAACGCCGGGGCTACTATTTGAAGATTTACGGTATTACTATTTAAATGTTAAATTATTGAAACATTTTCATAGCCCAGTTATAGTTGTAGCCAAGCTACATCACCTATGATGAGTCGGTTATAACAAACAGCCAAACAACAATTGTGGCCAGAAATTACATTACAATAGCTGCTGATGTAGTTTCCTATCATACTTGTACCTTTCAAGCTCATGTCCCTTTATAAAGCAATGATCCTCTTGTTTATTATCTTCACTGCACGACCTCCACCTCCTTTCACTGTATCAGCAGTAGCCTTAGTTGAACATGCTAACCAGAGGCCTCTGTGCCAGTTACAATGTAGCAATGATGTGGCGTGATCAGAGCACTGCCGAGGTAAAAGTTAGATGTTCTGATAATGTGAAACTTTGAGGACAGACAGTAAAGTTTATATAACCTCAGTAGCAAAACCTATACACTGTTTTGGCTATGTGCCTGCTTACCACTGTGCAGTACATGTTTGTGTAGTGAAATGTATAGTCTGGTGTCTCATGTGTGTCTTGGACCGAACGTGGAGCTCTTTTGAATTTTCATCAGCTTTGGAGACAAAGAAAAACCTCCAACTTGTCACTGTAGTAAGTCAATGACTCACAGTGGGAAATGACTGCAGTACAAGAAAGAGAAAGACAGGACAGCATGCATTCCAATAAGCATAGGTAGGTCAAAGAGGAGATGGAATATGAAAGAATGAAGGGAAAGACAGAAGCATGAAAAAAGAGGTAAAGAAAAGAAGAACACGCTTGTTAGGAATGAAAAAAATGGAGGACCAAAAAAAGCAAGAAAGATACACAGAAAAAGAATAAAACGATACGAGAAAGGTTTAAAGGATAAAAGATACTGGTAAAGGATACAAGATGCTGGTAAAGGATACAAGATACTGGTAAAAAGAAGGAGAGCGATAAGGGACGGGGAACAAAGAAAGACGGGACAACATAACAGTGATGTGAGCTAATAAAATCTTAAAGAATTCAACAAAAAAAAAAAGAAAAAAATGTTTAAGTTACTCAAATCTGCCATCAGTCAGTCTCACTTTACTAACTTTGATTTAAGCTGATTCAGTTTTTTAACGTCACAGTTGTACTTCCTGCTGTATTTCGGCTGCTGTGTGAGTGAGGAGACACACAACAAAATGTTTCTCTGTAATCCAAACACACATCAGCGTGTCTACCATCTCCACCTTGATTCACTGAAGATCAGTAAAGCTTTTTGTCACACTGTCTGGCTGGCAGCAATGCAGTTGGCAAACTTTAAAACACTCTACAGCTGATACACAGCAGGCAGGGGTTACTTTTTCCATACTCTATTTTCTTCTACTCTCTTCTTCTTGCCAAGCATTTCCAACTGCCTGTTTAACCAAGATATCAGTTGGTGTACACGTCTAACGATCGGATAACGTTACTTTCTTTGATCAGTTTGAAATGTTTAAGTCTGTCCTGGGACTTGAAAGATGTGTAGAAAAAGATGCCTTCCTGTAAATGATTTTCATTTGTCTGATTTTGCTTTCTTTTTGCATTCCTACAAATCTTAATATATATCTTTCCATGCAAGCACGGTGAGAAACTCATGCTCCATGTCACATTTGCGCTGTGGCCACACATAGAGCATTCTCTGTTGTTTGAGTTTGCTTTAAATATAAATGAACATGTGTGGCGTAGCATTTCTTTTTGTTTGCTCCTTGTAAACAGCAGATTTTCACTGAGTTCTCTTGGATGAGAGGTAGAAATTAAGCAACCTGCTTTTTGACTCTAAGAGGTTTTTGGGGGTGAGTGGAAATGCAAACACAGCTGAGGGCTTGCTTTGTTTGATCTGTTGACTCTCTGTTTTACACCTCAGCTCATAATCAGAGCAGAAGGGAGGTAAAGCCGAACTTGGAAATGTAGACGCGCGGAGCGTGCCAAGGACCCGACATGGAACAACCAGGCCACTGTACGCTGGGATAACAGAGAGATTTAGCATCCCAGTGCTTTTGTGCCAAACTAGCATTGAATAGCAGTCATCAAGGAACTTATTTTAATTCACTCAGAGGACTGTTTTTATCCACATAAGAACATTTGCGACCTCTCAGCCCCAGGAGGCTCCACTGTCACACAGAGGAAAATAATCAAACTCAAATTACTAATCATAAATTTGACCATTAAAATATGCAGATTACAATAAGTAGCACACATCGTGTGAATCTCTATACTGAAAGTTCAACCAAGAGATGTGTTCCTAATAAATGATGTATTTTGTATTTCATCTAAAAGTAAACTGCAGGAAAACAGTCTACCGGATACAAACTGAATGCTCATTAGTTTTTCTGCATATGCATACATGAGGGAGGGAAGTGAGAGTAGTGCTGACAGCAGGAGTTTCCGCACTACTGTAAAAGTTGTATTTTTAAAAAAAAGTGCTTTAAAGATATCCTTTTCTAAATATTGTACAATAAGTAGCTTAATAAGTCAAATACAAAATGAATGTGGGTATTTTAAGATGAGGCAACAGAGCTGAATCAGACGTTAGAGAAATGTGGTGCAGTTTCTGCACCATCTGATTCTGGTGCTGTCACGGTTTGCGGTGGCAGAAAGTGGGGATGTTGGGAAATAGGACCCAAATGCAGGACTGTTCAGTGCAGACGGTGCATTTATTTACAGTGTGGTAAACAATACGCGACAATAAATCCCTGTGCGTCCCCGACTCCCGTGCTGTGTCTTCTCCCAGTGTCTGCGCTCCGTGTCTCCGCTCCCTAGTGTCCGTGTACCCCATGCTCGCTGCCCTCTCGTTTCTGCGATCCTCCTGGGAAAAATCACAGAGGCAGCCGTGAGTACATTCACACTGTGACAAGATTACACTCGCTGACTGACTTGCTGGGAAACTGACGGGAAGTCTCATGCAATGATCCAGTGTTGATGGGAGCTCAGCCACACTGCAAAGTAGCTCTCTCCACGAGGCTGATCAGCTGCAGGTGCGTGTGATGACGCCTCCAGGTGCGGCACGTCCCCACAGCGGGAACAACCCTCCAGGCCTGGTGTCCCAACAAAACCAGGACACCATCACACAAACACACACACTCACACCAGTACAAAGGGAAACAAGGGGCAGCAGTACAATACACACACGGCAGATCACCCAGCGGGGACCGCCAGCCTCAACACAGACCATTAAAAATAAACAAGTCCATTGACTGCTCATGAACCCTGGTCCCCAGACCCAGGTCCTTGACAGGTGCAGAGGGTAGTCAGGATCCATTTAGGGACAAATTTACTAAATGGGGCAAAATACTATGTGAGTGAAATCTCCACTCCACTCATAGGTGTGGTTATTTACAAAAGTTGCACTTTTTTTTAATATCAAGCACAAGAAATAAGACTTTTTCTCTGGTGTTAAATATTGCTGCAATTAGCGGTAATGAGCATGTCACAAACATTAGACACAAACATTACATTTATTTAAATATTCTCCTGAGAAAGGAACTCCCATGAAGTACTGGCAGGACTTTTTCTCTGCCATTAGTAAATCTGGCTCTTAGTATCGATAAATCTGATATCAAGTCAGCTGATAGAGGAATCTAAACAGTGTGTTTGCTTCAAGCTAATTTCAACCAGCAATGATGGAAGAAAATTCTCTCAGTAAGAAATACGGACATATTCCACAGCTAGCCCTTCAATATCTGGGCCACAGAAATGTTCCTTTACATGTCTGCAGTTACACCACTTATTAATTACAGCTATGCAACCCATTCACATTTCTTCCTACTGCTAAGATTAATGTCAAGTCAAGTATGTTTGCACTGTGGTCAAACAAGTTCCTTCCTTCCTTCGTAGCTCCCGCAGAAGAAAGTCGAGCAACAGAGCTAGCATAAAAATGGCTTGTTGTAAAAGTAAGGTTCTTATATTAAAAGGTTCAACATCTGCAGGACTCTACAGAAAAATGCCCCTTTATAACTGTTAAGAGGGTTCTACCTAAATAACAAAACAGTGGCTCAGCTTATAAGGCAAGAGTAAGTAATTAAAACCAAGATCATATAAGATTAAAAAAACTTCAAATCAGTTCTGTAGCCAACAGGTATTCAGTGTAATATAGCAAAGATGAAAGTGATATGTCTCATTTACTTTGTCAAAGGCTGGCAGAGAAGTTTTGAACAAGTTAGAACTGAGGGTATAGTTTTGGCTGAGCCCCAGTGGAATTACAATAATCCAGACATGACAAGACAAAAGCACAGATGATGTTTTTCAAGGTTAGCTTAAGATTAAAAAAAATAACAACAATACATGAATACATTATTCTAGGATTGATATAATTTTGTAGACTTTGGTTTAATATACAATGTACGTACTTCACTTAATCAGACAGGTGCTGTGTAACTAATTTCTTGATTCAACATGTCTGACAGTAATTAGGCCCGGGTGTGTCGAGTGAAATTGAACTCAGCTTTAAAATAATATGGTTACTCACAGTAAATTCACAATTTAAGAAGGGAGGTGTAATTACTTTTTCACATAGGGCCAGGTAGGCTTTTTTCCCCCTTAATAAATGAAATCATCATTTAAAAACTATATTCTGTATTTACTCAGGTTATCTTTGTCTAATACTAAAATTTGTTTGACGATCTGAAACATTCATGTGTGAAAAAAATGCAAAAACTAGGAAATCGGGAACTTTGTGATGGCAATAAAATACATGATACTTAATAACTATACTGGAAGTTGCAAATTTCAATTAACAATAAAATCTGCTTTTTGATTATGCTCATTGCTCCTTCAATACAAAGTTTGGATATACTGAGCTTCCATTCCGCTGGGTGCCTATTGCACATTTGCAAACAGAGCTCAGAGCAAATAGGCAATGTTTAAGTTATTGACAGCAGGAGAGCTTAAGATTTGGATGGGCATAAAATTCTTGTTTAGTCACGTGTGCAAAATGAGCAACTGAGGAAAAAATTAATGGCAAGTGAATGGCTTTAATGTGGTTGTTGGGTACCGCTGTATCTTCTAATCTTTCCCCATGTAAAGCAATAAAGCATAATGTACAGAATAATTGAGATAAAATTAAGATTTCTCCAGATATCTGCTTGATTTTGGCCTTTCACTGTCCTGATTATTAAGAAGCAGAGCATTGTCATTTTTCCACATTGATTACTATAATCACATTTACCCAACCTAAACTTCTCAGACGTTTGGCCATTAAAATCTTTTTATTGAAATCTTTTTATTGCTTATAACCTTTGCAGGGTTTTAACCTTTTCTTAACAAACAGAAACTAAGAACTTATGCTTTTGTTTTAACCAACTTTACACCAATTTGTGTGTTTTATCTTCACATTTATAGAAGTGAAATGTTTTTGGGCAGTAGCAGTCCAGATCCCATACCCTGCACAGCACAGATCCTGTTGTTTTGAATAACTTCTGCATTTGATATAACTGATCGTGATATTGTTATAAATCAGTTTGAATAACGGCGTTGGTAAAAAGTATACTGCTGTTGCCTAGTTTCACTCTTTTTTGTAATGTTAGAAGAATTGATCCCATCTAAAGTTCTTTCTCATGTGATGTTCCTCAGGGGTCCATCCTTGCCCACATTTTATACTCCATTTATATACTTTCATTGGGACAAATAATCAGTAGGATCAATATTAATGTTCATTGTTATGCAGATGATAGTCAACTATGTATTCCCCTGAGTGTTAGAAATGGAGAGATATTTTGTTATTTGATGACTTTGACCTTTCACTGTGACCTTGGAAAGAATCCTGAAAATCTGTCACGAACACATTTAAGATGAAATAATTAACTTTAAACCTTGTGTTGACACACAAATATGAAGTAAAGTTAAATCATTTGACAAAATCTTTATTAATGTATCAATCTATACTGTACAGTATTATGTATTTATAATAGGGTGGGCCATTTATATGGATACACCTTAATAAAATGGGAATGGTTGGTGATGTCCTGTTTGTGGCACATTAGTATATGTGAGGGGGCAAACTCCTCAAGATGGGTGGTGATCATGGTGGCCATTTAGAAGTCGGCCATCTTGGATACAACTTTTGTTTTTTCAATAGGAAGAGGGCCATGTGACACATCAAACTTATTGGTAATGTCACAAGAAAAACAATGGTGTGCTTGGTTTCAACAAGCAACAAGACAACTTTTTAGAAGGTTTGAGTCCCGTTGCATCCACAGCATTTCATAAAAAGAACATCACACCAGCAGTCAGACATGGTGGTGGCAGTGTGATAGTCTGGGTTCTTTACTAGCACAACCAGCTATTAGGGTTCAGGGGTGGTTACTTTTTCACACGGGGCCAGCTAGGTTTGAATAATTCTTTTTCTTTTTAAAGCCTTTTGCATTTGCCTGGGTCATATTTGTTTGGGTTTTTTTGTTTTGTTTTTTGTTTTGTTTTTTTTTGGGGGGGGGGTTATCTATAACATGCAAGTGTGACAAAAATGCAAGACTAAGAAATCACAAAGACTGAAAACTTTTTCAATGCATTGTACTATTAATAATCAACCCTATTCTTATATATTATTAAAACCAGTGGAGGAAAACTAAAACTGTATCTGCAATATTTAGAGAAAGTGACAAGCGAGGTCTTCATCAAACAGACTGCAGAGTCCTTGGGCAGCTCAAAGCGACAGTGCGAGCACAGTGATGTTGTGATTTACTCTTTTCGGTCTTTAGATGCATTTCTCTGCACAAACGTCCAGGGACTCAGACTCAAGCTGTCTGTTTTGCAACTTCACCAACAAGCTCTCCACTCTCACAGTGACGAAAACACCAGCCCATAGAGCGAAAATGACTTGCAGCTCAGTGGTCTTCTAGAGAGGTGTAATGGCAGTGACTGTGCCAAACAGGTGGACTGGCTGTGTTGTAGACCCTTTTCTCTGAAAAGCTCCCATTACTGAGGCCATTACACCCAGCAGAGGAGAGACAATACAAAACTGTGAACCCCGCTGAGCCTCAGGAGAGTATTCAGCTCACCTCACACTGCGCCTCAAACCTGTCAGTCTCATTTTGCTTTGAGGTGTGGGCGCCCATCGCAATTTGTGGTTACATGTGAGTCACTACACACAAGCACTCACATCGACTGTTTCCCTGTGTTCTTGGGTTTGGTCGCACAATCACTCGATTGCCAATAAACTTGCTCTAAAATACGCTAGGATAAAATTACTTTTTTTAAAATTTTATTTTATTTATGATTATGGCAAATAGTAAATAGGCTGTGCTTATTATGAACCTGGCAAAGGATCAGTTAACTGTAGCTTTTTGTTTGTTTGTTTTATTAGCCTGGACTAACAGTCACCACACTTCTGAACTAATGTAAATGATGTAAATGCCGCAAGCTGCCCTGTCCGCACTGAGATCTGTGGAAACCTGATGACAAGCTGTCATGTTAGCAGCATAGCACCACTGTTTTCAATACACATAAATGGCCTCAAAAAGCTCTGGCACGGTTTGCAGCTAGTCATGAAAGTGAAGTGACAGATACAAGTTCCAACAAGTCGAACAGCTATCCAACGGTTGAGGCTGTGTTTAAAATGTAAATAAAATTAGAAGTCAGTTTGTTTTATTGTATAACCTCGCTTCCAGATAAGTGACCTTTTTGGATTGCGCCTACTTGGGCTTGCGCTTGTCTCTGGTTTCACATACTTTGTGTCTGGGAACATTTTCTCTTAGAATAAAAAAGCTTTTTCTTGTTTCCAATCCCATCATTCATCTCACAGCCCCTGTGAGTCATATAGTGTCTCGCTGGAGTGGTCAAAACCCCCTTGTTGAGAGCTGCTGATATGCAGTATGTTAGCGTGTGTGATGACAGCAGTTGCTGTCACCAGTGTGCCTGGGCCAGCAGCGCAGGACCAAGAAAGCACCACCGAGTGGAGTGTGAAGTGACCTCAGCGATCGACTCTCTCCCATTGTGCTGCATCTTTGTCTGGCCCGAAACTCCAGTGTTAATGATTAGCCCTGCTGTTTTTGTGCACCTCTTACAGACAAAGCCAGTGCGAGTCAGTTGGCTGTTGCCCACACAGGCAGTATGCTGCAACGAGGCCCAAAGAGTAAACAATCAGTGCTGCCGGCTACTCTGGGTTATCAGTGAAAATATGTGCCGCGATAAGCTAAATAATGTAATGGGTGAAAAAGAAAAAAAAAAGAAAAACACAGAATTTATTAAGGCTGTCAGTTTCTTCTGGGCATGCCAGTCTTTGGATAATCAAATCAAACTCTAAGGATTCAGAGTTGTTGTTTAATTTTTAACTCCATTTTAAATGAAAAGGCTTCACCTTTCATCTCCTGCTGAGCTATTCCCTCGAGGGGTGGGGTG
>VURO01027713.1:0-14356 GCA_015108175.1 Pelvicachromis taeniatus
TGTGTTTAATATGAGGCTTAACAGGGCTCGGCCTGGGCCCGCCTATTCTTTATAAAGGCGTACACACACGCAGTTCAGCATAGACCCCTCCTTTCTTTTTCTTTTTATGACTGGTTCTGTGATTGCAGATCCTGCTGACTGCACGCGCACGCGCACGCGCACACACACACACACACACACACACACACACACACACAGCACACACACACACACACACACACACACACACACACACACACACACACACACACACACACACACACACACACACACACACACACACACACACACACCCCCATATGCTTCAACAGGGCGAGACCTCTGTACTTTCCCTCCCTGTCCTCGTGACTCTCCATTTAACTGTTCCATTAAACACTAGAGGGGCAAAAATGTAGTGATTTATTTATGACCAAGCATCACGGAGCACATTTTCAATCCTGCTATGTAAATTCAGGCCTGTTTCGCCAAACGTAAAGCTCGAAATAAACGTTCTTTTGTACATCACAGGCCAGAGCACAGTTTCTCAGCAGGGCGACACTGAGGGTAAGTATTATCCTCAGTCATTCCTAATCACATAAACTATCTGGATGCATGAATGTAAGAAAGGATTAATTACAGGATGAAGGAGGATCCATCGTCATTCCCATTTTTCAATTTAACTGGATTATCATCATCTTCCTTAGCGCCATGAAATTGCCTAAGCTGCCCAGAGTCTGATACATATTTGCCCACAGACACTTCTGCCCTTGAGTGAGCAATAGAGGAGAGAGTAGAGGGGAGCCATTATCCTCCACAAGAAGATCACACATTCATATCCCCTTCTTTTCTGCTGTCTCAGTTTTTAATGTTCCTCTGCCGCCTACCTGCTTTCACTCACATTCTCTCTCTCTTTTGCCCCCCAGAAGCCTCCTCCTATTGTTATTTTCCTCTCTTTCTCCATTTCTCTCTTCCACTCAGGTCTCTTTACTATCCCACACAGCTGTCTATCATTTCCCCTGCCGATCTCATCTTCTCATTCCCTCTCTGCTGTCATGGTGTCTGTCCCCTCTCATTTCTTTCATCCTTCCCACGTTCATTTAATCTTTCAAATTAATCTGCTTAATGAGCCCAGCTTCTGTGCAACTGAGCAACGCCACATAAATGTGTACGTACCAATCTGCAAACAAAACCACGCACAAAGGTGTCTTTGCACGTCTGCGCGCACGCACAGTGATACGCTGGCGCATGCTGGCAGCAACTTTGCAAATAGGGAGCGTTCGGGTCACAAGCAGGAACATTCAAACATATGTAAATGACTAAGCACATTGCTTCAATAGTAGTCATCACTCCTTTTCTCTAATAATACCGCCAGCAACCAAAAAGAAAGGAAGTCTTTGATTTATGTGTCCAGTGATTTGATTGGGTAACCCTTTCATGGCACTTCATTAATTAGCAGATGGATACAAGTAAATGGCAGGGTGGAGTATACCATAAAGAACTAGTCGGGAGGGGCTGAGCCTTTTCCCTTAATTAACTCCTGCATCTGAGGAGACATGAGCTGGATCAAAGAGCATGTGTAATAAAGTCCACAACCAAAAAGCAGCGAGCAGAGAGTTTTTCTATCGTGCCTCTTTTGCCTTCTGATGTCATCTCTTTGTAGTGGCACCTGAACTTTCATTTAGTTTACAAGTGTTTTGTAGGTAGTGAGAGAAAGACTTGCAGGCACTTATACAAGGACATTTTACAGAGGTTACATGCTACATGAAAATCTCTGTGCTCCTCCTTGGGAATTCAGAAGTGGGTTCAAGGAAGACATCCCTTGGGCATATCTGTAAAACCCAAAGAGTCATTTTCAGAACTGACTCCTTTCTGTGTGAAGGCTCGTCTCCGAGCTTCCTAAAGATGTGTCATCTACACAAGATAAGAATGACTTTATTTATTACAGTTATTTGGGAAATTCTTCAAGATATCAAGGCAAAACTATTCAGTTGCTCTTAGCTTTCGACTCTTTGACTGTTGTTGACATTTATAAATTTTGTTTTCTATGCCGCTTGTATTTACTAGTTCACCCAATCAAAACATACCTATGAGGTTAACAATGAAGTTCTAGCTCCAAAATCTAGCTTCAGTAACACAAAACTCCACCTGTACAGCTTTTGGCTCCTCCCGTAGTTCCTGTACTTCCTGCATATTTGGTTTGGCACAGATTTTTATGCCAGATTCAATTCACACATTTATCCAGGACTGGATCAGGGGTGGAGCAGTATGTGACCCCTTGTGAGCCCTTTAAACTAAAATATTTACCTCAGAGAGGAGGCGTGGCTGACATGGGTATGGTACTGTAGGTGTGACACATTCCTTCAGAAAAATGGAAATAAAAATGTAATCTGAAATAATGTGCGTTCAATGTAGAGTTAAATTTGTAGGATTTAACTGTACCAAGCCTTGACTTTTAGCAAGTAATCTCTGTTAAATCCTGGTATTATAAATAATGTATGTTCAATGTTCAATGGTTTATAAGCCATAATTAGGGCTAATTTAATCTGCAACTGCTTATAAAGTCACATAGTGACATATAATTTAGGTGGTGGATAGACGGCTAAAAAAATAATGTCTGAAATCATTAAGGCTGTGTTAAAATCCCCTGAACACGCCGAAAAATTCCTTCATCTTCATGGTGAGGGTGAGGGAAGTCTAAGATTCAGCTGATGGAAATGCAACAAATACAACAATAAGCAGCTTAAGATGTATAAGGAACAGATTTCATGTAGCTGTCTGCTATAGAACATAGACTATTTCTCACAGCAGGCTATAACCACAGGCATGTTGTCACGGTGGTTTTCAGTGAAATGACTGAAAAAATGATAAAGTGGACAAATATTTTTCACGTTTTCTGTATGATGGTGAGCGACCGCGGCAGGTGAGTCCCTGTGTTACTGGTGCTGCTCAGGCATCAACCCTGATGGAGAAGAAATGTTGATGGATAGTCTCAGACAGCAAAAAAAAGAGTACAGGAGCAGTGTTACAGAGTTAAAAATTAAGTTTCTAAATGCAAATAAACCAACACCTAGATATTATTCATTTGTGTCTCTTTCTTTCGGCATGGCTTCTGTGGATGCATCATAAACTGTATCTTCAGTCCAGGCAAAACTGAGCTTGTAACTTGGGTGAAATGCAAATTTATAAATTGGACTCTGTACAGCAGTCCACTCTGGATTAAGTTCCTCACTTGTAGAGTGTGACAATCTTCATTATCATCCTTATCACTGTCACTATAATTGTCCTTGAGAGGTTCCGTGATTTGTGTGCCATTGCAGATGTTTTGAAGTATTGCAGAAGCTTTAATGACTTTGTGAACCTAATTTGGTGTGAGCTGCAGCTCTCAATGTCAAAATCTTCTCTTCAGTTAGCCACGTTCAGCTATGAACCGTGCTTTTATTTTGGAACATTTGACTTCATATAGGGGTTCGTCTTTTTTAATTTAACTCAAACAGGTAAACTTAATATATTTTATATTCATTACAGGTTAAACTGAAATAATAATTCTAACTTATAGCTCATGTAAAACAGAAATTAAGTATCTCAAAGTATTAGAATATTAAATATCCAAAGGATAAAAATAATAAAAAAGGTTCACAAAAACAGAAATGTCTAACTACAGTACTTGGGTGGGGCTCCTTCACCATGAATTACTGCATCAGTGCAGTGTGGCATAGAGGTGATCAGCTTCTGGCACTGCTGAGGTATTATTGAAGCCCAGGTTGCTTTGCTCTGTGGCCTTTTTAATATTTTTTGGGTCAGGGGTTTTCATCTTTCTCTTGACAATACCCCATAGATCACAGATTCATTATGGGATTCAGGTCAGGCAAGTTGGCTGGCCAGTCAAGCACAGTAATAACATGGTCAGCAAACCATTTGGTAGGGGTTTTGGCATTGTGGGGAGGTGTTCTGCTGAGAAGGAAATCAGCATGTCCATAAAACCTATCAGCAGATGGAAGGGCAAGAGGCTCTAAAATCTCCTGATAGACATTACTTTGACTTTTCACCAGTTGGCACATGTGATTCAAAAAGCTTTCTCAAGCCACTTTCAGAAGTTGTCCTGGAGGCATGCGTTGAACCTGGCCATCTTGGAACAATCTTGCACTCTGCACAGAAATATTTTTTTTGCACTGTTACTGTGGTAACGCTTCCTGTTTACAAAAATGTGTTTATTTTCTGATGGTGTGATGATGCGCGTGTGAATCCCATCAATTACACCCAACAAGCCCAAGCCCGCTATGCCCATGAATAGTCTTTTGTGAGAGTGCAAGGTGTGGATGTCCAGTGGAAATTAAATGAAATGCATCACAATGCGAGGATGTGAAAGAGCTATAATCATTTGTATGATCACTCTGCCGATGGAAGGTTGTGACAGAACCAAATCATTATTGCTACACTGCTGCATTTTTCCACTTGCCAGATATCTTGGTGTTGTGATCACTTTCATTTCTGGCTTTACAGCGTTACCGCACTGGGTAGGAGATGTAATGAGATTGCAACCACAAACATCATCCCTGCATGATCTAATCTGTAGCGTTTCATTAACTCATTGTCATTCAGCATTTGGAAAGGATTTCTCCTACACCCTCTTTGTCTCTCCATCACTTTTTGTCCTGGTTGTAAAACTCAAAAACATCATAAAAGTCCTCTTAATGAATCTTTCCTACTAATGCAAAGAAGATTTCCTCTTAATTTTAAGGAGAAATTTATAGAAAACTTCATAATTCCAAGAACTTTCTTAGAAATGTGTTACTAGGAACCACTTTTAGCTGGTGTCTTATTGAATTCCATTTAATTTCATTGAGCAATTTCAGTGATTTAAATGTAAAACCATAGCCAGGTAGCCTCAGGGCTAGCCAAACTGAACATAAATGTAATATTTTGTTGGATAAATTAAGAGTTAAAAAATTCACAAATGGAGCACAGGAAGCACAAGAAAGAAGGCTTAACCTTAACCTTCAAATGAAAGCTTGAAGTGATCAAAGGACAAAATACTAACACAGCCACAACATGAATAACATAAAATGTGATTATAGAGACAGGGATGTAGAAAAACAGAGGAGGAAACGCAATAAACCAGCTTATTATAACTGGGACCACAACAGAGAGTTTGAACAGATTTCAGAGTTTCATTCTGGCTCTTCTCTCAACTCACTAAGTGCCTGATACAAGACTCAGACTGCCCTCCATTTTACCCACACTTGTAAGAAAGACTTGAAATTTTCCATACTAATGTGCTTGACTGCTGAGACTAAACACAGCTCTCCCTCCAGGAATTAAGCATCTAAATGGTTGGTAGCAATGTTGATGGGACCTTGAACTCCGAAGACATGGCTGCAAGTCATGTTCATTAAAAACACATTCAGATGCAGCACCGGTAACCATATAAGGGGAAAGAACTGGTCCATTGTAAAGTTACAGGAGAGATCCCATGTGGATCCCTTACAGATGTGACGTTTAATAATTCACTAGAGCCTCCAGTTTAGTACCTTGGCATCTATGTTGTAAATAGAATATGTGTTTCACTTTGTTGTATGTAAAGCCTGATCATATCAAATGGTAAATGGACTGATTCTTATATAGCGCTTTTCTACTCTCCCGGAGTACTCAAAACGCTCTATACAACACCCTCATTCACCCAATCACGCGCATTCATACAAGCACTATTTTTTTTCTAGTGCACTATCTAATACATTCATACACATTCATACTCCGACAGATGCATCGGAGAGCAACTTGGGGTTAATATCTTGCCCAAGGATATTTGGCATGCAGACTCGAGGAGCCAGGGATCGAACCACCAACCTTCCGATCAGTAGATGATCGGAAGGTTCATCTGAGCTACCTGAGCTACAGCCACCCCAAATCAAATCACCTTAATTTATGTAGCATCAATTCACAACAACAGTCACTAAAAAGTGCTTTATGTGGTGATATATACCCCTTATAGTATGAGCAAACCTTTGGTGACAGTGGGAAGGAAAAACTCCCTTTTAGCAGGAAGAAACCTCCTGCAGAACCAGGCTCAGGGAGGGACCGCCATCCACTGGGTTTGACTGGGGCTGAGGGGAAAGAGAAGAGAGTAAAGAGACACTGGGCAAAGACACTGTGGGATAAAGAGCCAGAGTTGAATAATTACTAATGATTAAATACAGTAGGGGTGTATAAACACACAGGGAGTTAAAAGAGATATGGGAAGATCACTGAAACACACTGGAGGACAATAGCATGCCTCCAATCATGCACCACCAAGAAGCTAGGTTCAGCCGAGACAAAAGAGGAAATTTAAAATTCTTCCTCTCCATTTATAATCTGTTTGCAAGGAACTGAATATGACTTCTTTATTTAGAGCACAAGGAAGCTTTTCAATTGCCTAAGGAGTCTGCTGACTTGCACATTCAGTTTTTGGGTTATGAAATGTTATAGATTAATGATTTGAGATGTGATCAATTAAAACAAAAGTCATCTTAAAAAAACAAAAAACAAAAAAGACATAAACAAAAAAGCAGACTAGAACATTACTCTGGCATGTGACAATACAAGGCAGCGCGTCTACAACTGGATGCATCTGCGTTCATCAGTCCCTCTTTATCTCTGTTATTCAGCGTTGATGGGCTCTGTTGCATCCATACTTCCGTACCCAAAGTGCAAATCAGATCACAACTAAACTTGTATCCTCTCTATCTATGAGTGTCGGAACAGATGCTAACACACGGCTTTCTTGAATAATTGATGCAATGGGCCGGTGACTCCACCAGCAGTCTAACATCACCGGCCATGGGTGGAATGAATCTGAGATGTAGTTGCAGCAGCTGCAAGGCACATCTGCTGAGAATTAAACTGGAGACAATTTATCAATAGATCCATAAAGCTCAGAGAGAAGACTCTGTGTTGTGCTGGTAATATAATAAGGCAATGTTAGAAGTAAGATGCTGCTTAAGGCCACAGAGAGCAGGCTAGCTTGCATGCACACGCATAACCTTTGACCTCCAGGACAGCATGTGCCATACTGTGATTAAGCATCTATGTCCAGGAGCTCTTTTTCCAGCTGAGGGCATCAACACAAAAATCTCTTGCTTAAGAAGATGTTCAGTGAAGCTGTGTTAGTTATGTAGCTGTGAAGTGGAGGATATTCTTTTTAGTCACTGACTTGTGTGGGAGAATTTGTGGCTCCTGTACTGCAAATATTCATGTTCAGCTGGAAGCCCAGAGGAGGACTCCAACAGCAGACTGCTGTGTGAACGTGCCGTTTTTTAAAAGTGTAGTTAAAATGTTGTCTTGCTTAACCGTATCAAACTGATTTGGGATTTAAAATGTTAATAATTCACTTGCTTACTCACATCACAGGAAATAAGCATTTTTATGAGTTAAATGGGGATTAACGTGATTATGAATGGAAATTTCAAAAGGCAGCAATGGGTAGACCTTATTTTTTAATGATTTTTCAGACATAAGTTCCTCCATATGAAGGGCATGTATTTTATGTGAGGACGCGTACAAGACAGCAACCACACTTGAACTACTCAAGCCTGTTTTCAGACTTATCACCACATGGGTTAAAGGTACAGCTATAGCTTATTATAATTTTCATAGCACAGTCAGTTCTTTTGAGGTAGTAATTTCTGTAAACACTAAAATCTTTCAACTTTGGAAAATTGCGGAAAATTAATCCATCTGAACAGCAAATGATAGCAGTCAGGCAATCAGGCAAACTCAGAAAAATATGGCTATTTTGCTGTATTGTCAAAGGCATTTTATTTCAAGCCAAAGCTAATTAGTGAATAAACTGCAAGTAGGGCAAGGTGACTGTGGCAGAAAATGGATGGTTTGGGTCATAATGTTTTTCTTTTTTTTTCTTTTTTCGGGGTGACAGATCTACACAACATAAATGTGCAGCATGTTTGTGTGAGGCAACGTGGGGCATGTCATTGGTGCTGACGGGCAGTGTGAAGTTGTTTAATAACGTTCTTAAAAGAAAAACAAACACACAAAAAAACAGCATAAACAGGCTCCAACTTTGGCTTTTGTTAACCTAATGACAAGCATATTATATTTTTATTCAACTGTACCAACTCCCTTGCTAAGGCTTCAGTCAGGTAGCCACAGACCACTCAGTAACTATCTGGCAACCAACACTTGCTAGGATAAAATGTAGACTCCTCAACTGGTTTGTGAGGGGTTGCTGGCTTTTCTTGGGGGAAATTGGTAATCGTGCTGCACTAAAAATTAATTTGTCGCTAGCAGTTGCTGTGGTCACCTGCAGTTTAGAAGATGGCAAATTGTCTGCAAACACTGCCCACCTACACCTAAGTGGTAGTGAAACTGTGAAAGTGCTGGTTTACACTGCACTGATTTTTACACCACACCGAAAGAAGGATATATGCACGTTTGACATATTTCACTTTCAAAGTAAAACTTTAAAAGTAACTTTCAAAGTAGAGTAAAACGTAAAATGAGTCTGCAGACACTCATCAACTACTTGCTGATCAGTAGTGAAACCTGAAAAAGTGCAACACAAACTGGAAACTTTGAAGGTTTCCACAGGTTTCACGCTGTCTTTTGGGGAGTGGTTGGCAAGTAGTTTGTCAATGTTTGGAGACAGGTTGTTATTGTTCTTGCAAACTACAGGCAACAACATCAAACTGCTACCACCAAAGGACTGCAAGGAGGTACAGTACTTTTAAACCTCCTTGCAACTAATTTGTAACCAACCTAGTGAGCAGTGGTCACCAATCAATCCCTAAGTCTGTGTGACCGATACCCAAGCAAACACAATACGTGTAAAAAGGTTTTTTCTTATGGTGTAATTAAAATGTTGACTGTTATTCCAGCTGCTGTTCATTATCAAGGTCTGAGTCACATATTTCCTGCAGCTTGCATGAACAGTGTCACTCCATCACAGTACAAAACTGAAAAATAGCTCTGAGATCCACCTTTCAGCAGATTTATCTACTTTAAAAAATTACCACCTGCATTTTTTTTTGTTGCAGTTTCCATCATATTCCACCAAAATCTGCTTAGTTTGTGACTTGCGTAGCACGCTGCATTTATCACAGCTGAGAGTAACAGTGAGGTAAAAAGATGGTGACAGGTTACCCTGCAGTTGACCCATGATGATGGCTTTCCCTGCTGTCTAGATAGAACCCAGACTTTAGAAAGGACTTCTGTGTTGTTGCCATCTTCAATCATTTTTCTGATCTTAATTACACTGTTATAATAATTGACAGAGCCAAAGGTCAGAGCTTTCAACATAAAGCCAAATTTATAAAAAAGGATCTGCCTTTCTCTTTCCTGCTAGGAATCAATTCTTCATGAATCATAAACCCGGAAAAGCAGCAGAACTCCTTGAAGCTTCACAGACTTTCTTACAACCGAACCAAATCATCATGAGTGTCAACAGGCAGTACCTCAAAATCATCAATTACCAGCATAAACTCCCATATCCCCTTATCCCCACACGAACTGGCCGTGCTTTTATACTAAAACGTTATTAGTAAACTCACTCATCTGTAACTCAGTGCCAGCCTCAGCAGGGACCTAGCTAAATAGAATATGTGTTTCACTTCGATTGAGGTAAACATAGAACACACATTCACCTGTTTCATTTTCTAAAATGTATTGATCCCATGATCCCCACGAGCCCATGTGAGCAATCCATCAGAAGTCATTGAGGTTATTTAGCCTAAATTATAATTGATCTTTTAAAAGCTGAGGCTGAGGGAGACCACGGGTTGAAGAACATCTTTTCCAGTCCAAGGAGAGCTGCTTAAGCGAGTATTATAAGTGGGACTCGTGCTCTGTCAAGTGAGCACCCCCTCAATTAGAGTTAAGCTTAGACATCAATGGAATCAGAGGGGAGGATTTGACTGCTCCTCTCCCTTCCCTCGGCTCTTGTGGCAGCCAACTTCTGTATGCAGCAGCCCTGTTTCACAAAGCAGATAAGAGCCATTGTGGAAAAAGCGATTCATTGGTCTTATGCATCTGCAAGGTCATTCCAAGGGCTATCTATATAAAGATGTACTTCAGTGTCTGCATTAAAAGCAAGGTATTTGCCTTTGCTTTAGGCTTTGCACTTAACATTCTAACTGTTTACCAGAAACCAAACGCTTTAATTAAGGTGCAGTTCAAAGCAAGCTGCCTGCTGTTCTCACAAAACCCGCAAGCTGAATTAGAAAAATAGCACAAATTTTCCTCTAAGTGCGCCATTAAAGCAAAGCACCATGAACTCAGAATTGATGCAGAATGCAGATTGATTCGCACAAAGACTTGTGATGCTTTCATTATCTTTTGATTGCATTTCCATTCAGAATTTAAAAAGATACTATCCTTTTGCCTGCCAGCAAACACAACCGGAGTAGTTAGTTCCCACTCAAGCCAGGCAACATGAAGCAGCCCAGAAAGAACACGTGCGCTTGTGTTTTCTTAGATTTTTGCATTGAGATGTGAAGATATCAAGTGAGATAACTTTAGGCCAGAGTAAAATATCTCATGAACTTCAATTTCAATTTCCATTGAATATTATACAGAATTTCCTGCTGCTTAGACATCCTTATGACTTGGAAGATACCATGTAATTTCCTCTAATTCTAACAGGAAGGTATCGTTGTGTGATTTGTTACTCCGTTTTTAGGTTACTTACTATGAAAAATGTGTGTTTTCATGTGAGTTTAAATTTTTTAAATCCTTTTTTTCCCTTTGCTTTTTGAACAAATAGTTTTTCTAATAAAAAAAAAGCCACTTCCTCAGCAGGTTAGCATTGTCAGTGCGAGCATGTTATGTAATGCTGTGCCAAAGGACATCCTCACAGAAGTCCTGGCTTGGCTGACACTTTGTCTTGTTAACTGAGAAATAACACTCCTTACAAAAGAAATAGACCTTTAATAATACCCGAAGGGAATTTGAAGGGATGGGAAATTGCTTTGAAATAGTTGCTGAAATATGTGAAAGTTGCAAAATTATAATGAGCATAAATTCAGAAATTACAGGAAAGCGCTGGAATTCATAGTTTGGAGTCATGAGGTAACATGCAGCTGATGATGTCACATGGGGTTGTCAGGTTAGTGGAGGGAGAGATGCAGACAATAAATAAGGTGACAGTTAGAAAATACCCTGGCCATGTTGTATGGACTGTGGCATATGGAAGTCAGAGGCTGGAACAGTCAAACTAATCAGGGAGCCCATGCGAGATATCAGCACGAGGGCCCTCTGAGGTCCCGGCACACAGAGGGAGAATGGGAGACTGGAGAAGATGGAGAGAGGATTAAAAAAAGAGCATGTGGGGGAGAGGGGCATTAGCAAGGAAGAGTTTGGAATAAAGAGTTCAAAATGGGAGATTAAATGCCCTGAATGTAAAATGAAACCATACATCATTTTTAAATATATAAATATTTTATGTGAAAATCTGTGACAACCAGTTGTAAGCAGATAATCTCCTTTATCCGGTCAGAACATGACAAAAAATTGACTTCATAAGATAGCTTGAATGTATTATGGCTCAATTTTGTGCTTATGCTCCAATCTTGCTGTTAGTGTCATACAACATTAAGGAGGCGGCTCTTCCTCTCTAATGCTCAGAAATGGTAAAAAGGAAATTTCAGCCTTTTTCATACATGTTCAGTTTGGTAAAGTCTTATGAAAATAATATAATCTGGCATCATACATTATCCCATTCATGTTATGAATTACTGTCTATTGCACATTGGGTCTTGATGTTTGCTGGGCCCCATGAGGGATATATTTTGCTTCACAAAATTAAGAAATTAACAATAATATTCTCTGTGGTAGGTTTTAGTTTTATACGTACAGCTTGAATGTCTTTCCCCTCGGTGTTTGTGTCAAGATGTGCAAACAGTAATTCAGCCCCAGATTTCAGCTGCAGCCTGATTTGTTCCTGTGTGTTTGCACTCTTTGCCACAAATGAAATGAGATCACACCAGGGATGCTGCCTAGCTCTTTCTTTAGTCATCATTGTGTTATCTCCCATTTCTTTTCTAACTCCCACCTAGCTGATGTCTTGAACTCAATTCCGTAACTTCCATTCCTAAACAGCACATCAGCTTCTTCTACCCTCCCGTGTCACTGCTGCATCCCTACTCCACTTGCTTCTTGTTTCAAATACAGAATGAGTGCAAACCTCCAGAGGTGAAAAATTAAGCCAGAGCTGGAGTGCAAAAAAACGGAATTCCTCAAATGGCCACTTGAAGCTGATACCAAAGGTTTACTGCAGAATCATGTAAATATCTTTACTGTCTGATTTAAATGCAATGGTTTTGGTCTCTAAAGCTCTTTAAATTATGCTGGTTATGCATTATTAGGCGAGCGGCTGCTTTGACTGACAGGTGGAGGCCAACACAGGCTTCTGCTAGCTGTCTGCCGTGGCTTCACCTCCACTAATCCACGAGCCACTGAATAGTTTTTATTATGGCAAATTAATTAGGCTGTCAGAGAAGTGTGTGTTCAAGGTTTTTGAGTGAGTGGAATTGTAGTATATATCTATTTATATCTTAGCATTTTTCAGGCATTTGAATATCTCCTTTTGTTCCACAGGTGCACTTTGCTATAGGTTCAGCAAATGTTAGCTGATAACAGCTAGATGCTAACTACTGTAACTTCTGGCTAAAAAAATACATGAAAGATAGTTGACAAACTACCAGGAAACTTTACAAAATCTGCATTCATATTTCTGCAGCCTATGGCTTAGTCCACAGACTACAAAAAGATGGATTCAGTGTGTTAGGCCAGGCCTTGCAATCACTGGATGATGATCTGTGTCTCCAGTAGAAATGTAACCTTTTCACCCTATTCACAGACCAACTTTGAGTTCCACGTGAGCTTCCTTTTTCATATAATAATAATAATAATAATAATAATAATAATAATAATAATAATAATAATAATAATAATAATAATAAGAGAGACAGGCATTCATTGCTCACCCGTACAGCTAATTTATGATCACCAGATAATCTAATGTACATGTCTTTGGACTGGGACAACTCCAACTGCATAAAAGGTGGCTCTTGTTGCTGTGAGAGACAGTGCTGCACTACTGCGCTTGCCCCTGGAGAAAATCCATCAAGCCATTTTGGAGAGTTTTTGTGTTTAATCCTGTGAGGGCTATCTTTCAAGTCATTAGTCAACTGCAAGTTTTTTGGCAGACCAAATGTCTTCTGTGATTTTTACGCAAATTAGGAGCATCAGGTTTGACGGCAGAATGATGTTTAAAACATCCACAGCACCGGAACTTATTAATCCAGAGGAAGGAAGAAAGGATCGAAGGGTAGATAGCTGCATCGATACATGGAAAGACAGACAGATAGATAGCACTTTAAACATATCCTTTGAAAACATGGTTTTAGAAGCAAGATGAATTCATCCCAGATTAAAGTTTTATGATTCTTTGTCTGGGTTTGTCTGGCGGACTCGACTGACTGCACAGTCTTGATCAGGCTGGCAAAATAAAACACCCCAGGGATTGTAGAAAGGGATCAGCCAAGAGTAACAGGACAGCGGGTCATTACACACAACAATTGTCTTGTGGGCTGTGGAGTTGGAGTGGCTGATTGCTATTGTTGAGGTAAATGTGTGAGTGTATTGCAGGGTCACACTTTAGCAAAAATGTAGCTTTTTGGGGGGGATGTGTTTCTTTGTCATTGCTCAAACTTCATCCTTAACTGTCTTTATTCCTAAAACCAACTGTGCCAAAAAACTATTAAAGTAAAAAAATAAATACATTTGCTTTTTCACACATGAATGATCCCCTCTAAACAAAAGTTAAGGGAAGCGCTTCTGTGTTTAATAGGTATGTGAAATGGGAGTCTACACAGTGGATACAAACAATACAAATTCACAGAGCTCACACAATCACAATTCCCTCCCAGCGTCTCCACAGCGTCGTGGTTAGTAGGGGAAGACATTCAGCCATTGGCAGGGAATGACTAAGCCCTCCACTGAATATTACTTCTTTATGGTTCTTGTTTCTATCCTTCAGTTTATCCCCTTTCTGATAAAGTTGTATAAGTTTTACTTCATTTAAAACATTGCCATCGATACCAAATTATATTTAAATTATTGTAAAGCTCATTCTTTCAGTCACTACCCACAGCTCGTGACCATAGGTGAGAGTAGTGATGTAGATTGACCGGTAAATTGAGAGCTTCGCTTTTACACTCAGCTCTCTCTTCACCACAACTGACCGATGCAGCGTCCACATTACTGCAGCTGCAGCACCGATCTGTCTGTCGATCTCCCGCTCCCTTCTCCCATCACTCGTGAACAAGACCCAGATACAATCTAAATAAAAACAATGCAAGAACGCTAGGAAGCTCCAGATCTGTGG
>VURO01027714.1:0-24782 GCA_015108175.1 Pelvicachromis taeniatus
CGGTGGTAGAGCGGGTCACCTCCTAACCGGAAGGTCGGTGGTTCGATCCCAGGCTGCTCCAGTCTACATGCCAAGTATACTTGGCAAGATACTTGGCCAAGTAGGCAGCCTACTGGTTTGCCAGTAGGTTTGCCTACTGGTGTTGGTCAGAGGGCCCGGTGGCGCCTGGAGGTCGCCTGTGTCCGGCAGCCTTGCCTCTGTCACACGCGCACACACCATTGTGTGCGCGAATGACTGAATGTAGTGTAAAGCGCTTTGGGTCCTTAATGACTATGAAAAGCGCTATACAAATGCAGTTGTTTGTTTGAATGACACTTCATGAACTTAAGTTGTATTAACTGCATGAAGTACATTATATTTTTTCTTATTTTTGATTTTGCATGTTCTCATACATAGTTTCAGTTCCTCAGCAGTTTTGGTTTTTACACTTTTACCACATCTTTGGCTTTACACAGCTACAAGAACTGAAAACACTTTTTCTTTAACTGAGAAAAAAGGGGACCTAGCAGTTTCATTCATTTGGTGTACATAAGTCTTTAAGCGTTATAAACAAGAACATACACAAGTATTTTAGCTTCAAATATACTGTGTTTACTATTTTAAAAGTAGATAAGATAAGGGAAGATAAGATAAGGTAAAATAAACCTTTATTATTCCCACACATGGGAAATTTTTGATAATTATTATTATTAATAATAATTCTAGGAAAATTGCTCTTCCAGTAAATGAACATCATAATGAAAGGCGCATCAGCAATTTAAACATTCAAACACACTCGAGAACTTTAGGATGTATTCTAAAGCAATTCACAGTTTTTACTAGTTAACAGCAACTCTTTAAGTAAAACTCAAGTAAAACTAGTAATAAGGTAAACTGAGTGGACACAAGAAAATCTTTTTTAGGTGCTTTAGGCGCTTCCTTATTTCCCAAGTTGTCACCACAGTGGATGATATCACTAATAAAAATGGTGTTGTGGGTAAAGCAAATAAATGTTATGAAAGACATTAGGACAAACAAACTTGTTTTCAATCTGAAAATGATGATAATAAAGCGTGAGTGGACAAAAACTGCATTTTGGGTCAAGGGGGAGGAGTCAATGCAAAACTGACTTCTTTAAAATCATTATACTGTATATGTTGCAGAGCAAAGGCGAGGGACTCAACCAGATAGACAAACTGTAAAGTGGAAGTTAACTGACTTTTACAATGATCAAATCTGTTTATTTAATTTTTTCTCTTTGTGTTTTCAACCTTGTCTGGTAAGGATATAAAAAGCTGTTGGATAAAAAGACATATGTATAAAAATTATGATTGTGCTAATGAGCTGTTAATATTTCTGTAGGTACCGAGGGTCAAACACTGACTGAGTCTGAGCCAGTGATTAAAAGGCCTGGAGATTCCCACAGACTGACACAGGGTTCCATTATAATATTGATGCTGTTTGGGTCAAACAGGCTGCTGGAAAAGGACTGGAGTGGATCGCTTATATCAGCAGGAGCAGTGCCATCTTCTACTCTCAGTCATTCAGAGGCCGGTTTACCATCTCCAGAGACAACAACAAACAGCAGGTGTATCTGCAGATGAACAGCTTGACAACTGAGGATTCTGCTGTTTATTACTGTGCTGAAGAGCCACAGTGACACATGAGGGAAAAACACTGTACAATAACTTAACTTCCCTGGTATACTTTTGCATCTTTTCCATGATTTTACATGTTCACTTTTTTATTCAACTGTAAATTTTCTCACCAATAATATTATAATTCTTGACTTTTTAATGCTACACTGAGTATTAAAACAATTAGTAATAAAAAATAAACTAAAAAAGCTTATCAGTTACTTTCTATATCCCCCAAGTGTAGTCTTCAGAAAGCTTCTTATTAATTTTAAATATGAAAATAGAAAAAGTGCCCCCATATGAAGCCATCGCGGTCAGCACTGTTGCCTCACAGCAAGAAAGTCCTAGCTTCGAATCCACCATCTGGCTTGTACGTTCTCCCGTATCCGAGTGGGTTCTCTCCTGGTACTTCGGCTTCCTCCTGCAGGACCTCACTTCAAGTCACCTTCTACATCAGTCATGGTCTCTGCATGTATGATCCATCTGCTGGCAGTTGGACTCTGTGAAGCGCTGCATATGAATAATAAATATAAAAAAAAATCTAAATATTGAGCTGCATGATGGGTAACCCAAAGTGATGCAAACAACACACACACCTGCACAAATACCCAGCAACCACAAGCCTGAACCATGGCTCTTCATTCAGTCACCTGAACATGATAATATTATTACTATCAATATGTTATTATGTTTTTCCAATCTGTGAATGTTCTTATTGTTGATATATTTAGTCTTAGTCTTAGTCACACTTTTTCTGTTTTCAGAGCAATTGGACAAATTCATATAACTGGGTGGGAAACATGTTGCTTTTCATCACACCACGAGATGGCACTGCTCCTTTTGGGATGCCCCTCTGAGCACAGAGAGCTGTACAAAATCCTGTTTTCTCTTGGGGCAGTGCAGTTAAAATTTATGTCTTAAACTTAAACATATTCCTTTATGTATGCTGGCAGTCTCTATATCCCTTTAAATTAATTTCACACTGGCAACATTCTGCAAAGCACTGATGTCCTTATTACAAATATCTGCTGTAGGTGAGGAAAGGAGTGTTTGAAGAAACATTTCCATGTTCATTATACATCTGTGTTGCTATATTAATCAATATTTTCAACACATTACTGCAAACAGGCAAAGTAATACTAAACACAAAAAATAAAAAGTGCAGTATCCCAATATCCCTGTTGATTCCAGATCTGCAACCTCTGAAAGAATTAATATATTTTCCTGTGAAAATGTATGAAATTATGTCTTCCTGCAAAGTGTTCACTGTGTTTGTACAAGGCTGGAAAACATCATTGCAATAAGTGCAGGATGTACCTATTCATATTGTTGTTGCTGTATTTATGAATCTTTGGGTCCTGAAATGAATCAAGTGCTTTTTGCAAGAATAGATAATTAGTTAAATGGTGTAATTTAAACATTCACTTATAATATTTTTCTGAATTTGACAAATGACTGAATGATTCAGTTTTGTCAAGAAAATAGCAGACATATTTTTAAAAATCACAGGTGCACAGATGTGTTGTGAGAAAAAATAAGTAATTAAACTTTCCTTTGGATTTGAAAATGTGAATGAGTAATACGGCACAACAAATGCTAAACTAAGATGATGTCCTTGCAAGTTTATATCACGCTACACGACTTTTCTGTTGGCTCTAACTGTACCAACACTGGTCCCTATTGCATTTGATTCTATGCAAACTCGGTGTCCTTCTTTGCTACTCAGCCATAAAAACTCCTCGGAGCTTTTGGGTGGAGATACCAGAACATCACCCTCAACATAAACCATGTTTTCTGTAGCTCTGCTGCTGCTGTTGGCAGCTGGATCACGTGAGTCTCTTTCAATTTCTGATATACAATAGTTTATCTTTAACAGCTTTACTTGATCACCTGTTAAAAATATTTTTTTTCTATTTACAGATGTAAAGTGTGAGCAGTTGACACAGCCAGCCTCTGAGACAGTGCAGCCAGGCCAACGTCTGACCATCACCTGTCAGGTCACTTATTCTCTAAGCAGCTACAACACAGCTTGGATCAGACAGCCTGCAGGGAAAGGACTGGAGTGGATTGGGATGAAAAACACTGGGGGCTCTTACTATAAAGATTCACTAAAAAGCAAGTTCAGTATTGACTTAGACACTTCAAGCAAGATAGTGACTCTAAATGGACAGAATATGCAGCCTAAAGACACTGCTGTGTGTTACTGTGCCAGAGAGCCACAGTAACACAAACCACCAGCAGACCTGAACAAAAACCCCTCCGAGCCTGATTACTCATATGAGGCTGCCAGAGGAGGAGCTCTCAGACCACACATGATTGCTCAACCTGGTTGAAAGAAAAAAAGAAAATCAAAAAATGCTATGGTCCAACTTCGTATAAACAAATCAAACCTCACTCCATTTATTCTAGAAGGATTTAGCTTTCATGTATCATGTTTGAGAAAGTACTTTGAAATCAAGTTTTAGATCTTTGCACAGCAGATAAACTCCTTCTCTAAATGAAACCAGTGACTTAAAGACATCTTTTGTTTTTTATCTCTCGTGACATTTCACTATTGAAGGTGTATTTTTGAGAAATATTTAATTTCAAGCATTTGTATCACTTAGAATAGAGGTTCAATGGAGTTGTTTTACAACCACGTGGCAGTTAAACACACAAATTGAGGTAAAAGCCTGAAATACATGTTATGAACATACCAAAAGCACTAGCAGCTGTTCTGGTGCTTTGTGACCTCCTGTTTCTGATGGTTACAAAAACACATTTTTGCAGCAGTAAAATTCTTAATGTTAATAAAAATATCACCAACTAAAATGATGACATTGGAGCAGCAAAACTTCAGTAGGAGGAAGTCCTAGCTGCAGCCCACCTTCATCAACGGGAAGTGTGTGGAGAGGGTGCCCAGCTTCAAATTCCTGGTTTCCCCTCACGAGGATCAAGCTGAAGTCAAAGCTGCTGATCATCATCTACCACTTCTCCACTGAGAGTGTGCTGACATATTGCATCTCTGCTTTGTTCTCAAGCGCCACTATGGCACACAATAAGGGTCATTAACATAACCAGAAAATATTGGAGTACTGAAGGACCACTACAGCACTTGCTGTCTGTAAAGGGCAAGCAGCATTTTGCAGAACTGAACACTCTTGATCTTATACAGTACATGACATATCTATCGTAATGATCATAAATTAAAGATATTCATCAAACAATAATCTTAAATAATCTTTTATGAATAAACTGAAACACAACACACCTAACAAATCTGAAGTGAATTAAACTTCACTTTAGAGCTGCATGTTTAAACTCATATCACTGGTTTGTGAGGAAGCACATAATGACAGTGGTGAAATGAAAAGAACAACAAAGTTATATGACTGGTATTCAATTTGCATTTATTCACTATCATAATAATAGCATTATAGGCCAGAAGCTGAAGATCTAAAATAAGCAGTTACAGTGCTGGAGGAATATACTTATAAAACCTTTCTATGAGGAGGAGCCAATGCAAAACCTAAATGTAATCCAGTGCTTCTTATCTGACTGGAAAGAGGACGACAAACAATAGATGTGACAGACACGTCAACATGATGGGCTGTAACATGAGACTGTTGCTTTTAACTGTCTGGTGGACAGGTGAGAGAATATTAACTGTCTTTTAAAATTTGCCAGCTTGCAGAAAGTCACAATTTTCTTGGTTTTTTTTTTCCAGGTGCTTGTGCCCAGACTTTAACAGAATCTGAACCAGCGGTTAAAAGTCCTGGACAATCACACACATTGACCTGTACGGCCTCTGGATTAACACTGAGCAGCCACTATATGGCATGGATCAGACAGCCTCTTGGAAAAGGACTGGAGTGGATTGCCTGGCATGACAGCGGCAGTGGTAGCAGGAGATTCTACTCACAGTCAGTCCAAGGCCGCTTCACCATCTCCAGAGACGACAACAGACAGCTGCTGTTGCTGCAGATGAACAACCTGAAGACTGAAGATTCTGCTGTTTATTATTGTGCTCGAGAGCCACAGTCATTGAAGCTGTTTTAGCAGCTGTACAAAATCCTCTAGCCTTCTACATCCAGTTCATTCTACATATTAATATTGACAAATGTCTTGTGTAGTTGTGTAATGTACAGTAGTACAGTAGCTATATATATATAAAATTGAAAATTGTAATAGTGATATTTAAAGAGAAATATATGTTTAAAAGAAAATCACATTTAGGCCTAGCAATTATAAACAAATAAAGTACATTTTTTCTTGTTTTGGAAGAAGATGCTTCATTATGGGCTTTCTCAGCATTAAAGACAATGGAATCATAAATGACAGACACAAACATCATAAACATTCAAACAACCTCCGATCTAGTATTGCAAAATGATTATTTATATGCTATTGCTTAAAATACAGTCACACTGATAAGATCCAGCACACTGTTACTTTACCTGTAGCTGTTTGTGGCTTGACCAAATCACATGTTATTTGGTCTTTAAATAGCATACATAAATTAATTCATATATAAATGAATGTTATAACTTATTTATAACAACTTTGTTCCTAAGTTTTCTCAGTAGGTTTGCTGACTTGGAAATATAGACACTGAAGTGCATTAGCATAATGTGGCTGTCTGTGCATTGAGTAACATAAGTACTCAAGGTATAAAGTGCCTTGATTGAGCTTCACCTTTGTACACCATAAATAAAATATTGCGTTTTTTGTGAGTGCAAATTTTGTGTCATAGGGCAAATAAATAATATATGTAATCCAAAGTAACAAAAATGCAATATGATGTTCCTGACATTACAGGATACAAATACATTAATAGATAAATAACTAAATGCTGCAACACATTCTGGATGCATATGTTTGAACAATAAATATGAATTAAAAAATCACAGGTAAAGAAATCCATTGTATAAAAAAAGCAATTTAACCTTATATTTTATTTATTTTCATTAGGTAATACAGATAAACAAATTTTAGGCAAAGGTGGTCTCCTGGGATGTTTGGCAGATTGTATACTAACTGCTCTACTTGCTCTAGTTTGACAAGCACATGTTTTTTTTAATGCAAACTCAGTCAGCTTCCTCATTACTTACTCAGTCATAAAAACTGCTCACATTTTTTGGGTGGAGGTACCAGAATATCAGTCTGAACGTAAACCATGTTTTCTGTCGCTCTGTTGCTGCTGTTTGCAGCTGGATCACGTGAGTCTCCTATATTTGTCACATTCATCAGTTTTTCTGATGAATGTGACAAATTTATTTAATGTTTTAATCACATTAAAAATCATGTTAAAAATAATCTTTTCCTCCTTGCAGATGTAAAGTGTGAACAGCTGACACAGAAAGCCTCTGAGACTGTGCAGCCAGGTCAACGTCTGACCACCACCTGTCAGGTTTCCTATTCTGTGACCAGCTACTGGACAGCTTGGATCAGACAGCCTGCAGGGAAAGGACTGGAGTGGATTGGAAGCAGAGCTGGTGCAACTTTAGCTTATAAAGATTCACTAAAAAACAAGTTTAGTATCACCTTAGACTCTTCCAGCAACACAGTGACTCTGACAGGACAGAATATGCAGCCTGAAGACACAGCAGTGTATTACTGTGCCAGAGACCCACAATAACACAAAACATCACTAGAACTGAACAAAAACTCCGCTCTGCCTGAACATCAGTGAATGCACCAGAGGAGGCGCTCTCAGACCACTAATGATTTTAAAGAGCGCCTTGAGGCGACTGTTGTTGTGATTTAGCGCGATATAAATAAAATTGAATTGAATTGAATTGAAAGAGTGTCCTCACTCTAACAGGATTTATGTAAAGTCATTACTTCATACTTGTCTCTTCATCTAATGAAAAAACAAGAAAAAAAAAACAAGACAACAAAAAAGTGTAAAACAGGAAGCGAAATTCAACATAAATATATCTGATTTCATAAGCAGCAACGTTGTGTAGACTATAAACTGTGGGAGAATGTTTTCCAGTCTCTTGCCAAGAATGACTATATATAATTTACAATGAATATTTAGCACTATCAGTGTAATGATCCACGTTCTTGTTTGTCTTTTCCACATTTGGGAATAACCAAGAAGATTTGTTCACTCAGTGAGAGGGGTAGTTCTATTATTTGATTTTACTGAACATTAATTCAGGAGGTGGCAAAGCAAAAACGGTTAACTTAATCAAACAGATCACATATTTATTTCTTTATCTATTACTGAAGTGATGTCCAAAACTCAACTTAAAGTTTATGCCAACATTTACTTACATCTAGCATCCATTCCAGTTTCACCAGTTAATATGTGATGCTCAGTTAAACTGAGTTCACATGAGTCTTGTAACCTAATGTGAGGAGGAGTCAATGCAAAAATTACAAACCTTACACCTCTACTTATGTGACTGCAGGGAGCAGACAGAGAGCAGAAGTCACACAGTTTAACATGATGGACTGCAGAACGGGACTGCTGCTGTTAGCTATCTGCTGGGCAGGTGAAGATCAATGAGCTTTAGTTATCAATACAAATTCTGAAAAAAACATAAAGGAAATGATTATTATTCTGTTCTGTTTTTACAGGTATTCATGGTCAGACTCTGACACAATCTGAAGCAGTTGTTAAAAAACCTGGAGAGTCTCACAGACTCACCTGTACCACCTCTGGACTCTCATTTAGTAGCTGGTGGATGGCCTGGGTCAGACAGGCTCCTGGGAAAGGACTGGAGTGGATTGCAACTGAGGCTAACGGTGGCACCAACTACTACTCTCAGTCAGTACAAGGCAGGTTTACTGCCTCCAGAGACAACAGCAGAGAGCAGCTGTTTCTGCAGATGAACAGCTTGAAGACTGAAGATTCTGCTGTTTATTATTGTGCTCGAGACTCACAGTGACTGGATTCAGTTTAGCAGCTGAACACAATCCTCCAGTGATCTTCAGACATCTTTAACTCACATGTTTTAAACCTTCATCTGAAAAAAATGATAATGAAAGTATTTACTTCATATTTACACTTTTTAACAACTTCTGTTGCTTTTGTAAGTGTATTGTATTATTGAGAGACAACCTACGATGGTTTCTGATGTATTTAAGATCAAAATCAATCTATAAATCATATATACGTTTTTCATTGTTTAAACTTGGTTTAGTCATATTCAAGTGATAAACATTCATAATTTTTAAGATATTAGATTTTCATTTGATTTGCAGATATTGAAAATATCTTGGTAATATAAATTTTGCTTTAACATGTGTTACCTTATTGTTACTTGTAATAAGAGTAATCATTAGCAGTGACTGTGAAAATACACTGATTTTCAAGACCTGTTCCATATATATATTCTCTTTGTATTTTATGTGAGAGAAATTTCGCACACTTGTCAGCTAAACCAGCAGATATCATGGCAAAACGTGTAATAGACACGCCGGTCCACTTCACGCTTTGCCTCTCCAAAACGTGAAAGGACACACATGCAGAAGTCACAGTTAGCTGCAGTAACAGCAGGGGGAGATATTTTACTTCAAACATGAAAATATTCATGGGAACGAGTTTAAACAGAGATTATTAACACATTTAAATGTATATACATATTAGCCATCTAGCTTAATAGTCTCTGATAATTAAGGACTTTAGAATGCATTTCAGATGTTTTTTGCTCACTACCAACTTCTTGCCTTTAAATATAATCTCTCCCCTACTGGTAATGCAATTTCTGCATGTGTGTCTATTTGGCATTTTGGACAGGCAAAGTGTGAAATGGACATGGTGGACCACGGTGTCTATTACACATTTTGTCATGATATTGGGTTGCATTATAGTTCCACAAATTAATAACTGGGGGAAAAAAAACAAATGAAAAAACACTTTGTATTTTTGTAAACAAATATTAGCCATACTAATTTTTACTAACTTGGATATCTTAAACTTACTAATGTGACTGCAGAGAAGATGAGAGAGTGTAGTAATCACATAGTTTGACTGAGGACAAGGCTGCTGCTTTTTATCATTTTCTGGGCAGGTGAAGATGTCATGAACTGAGGTTCTCACGAATATAGGAGCCAAAAGGAGACTCAACACAAATTCAGCAGCAATCTATATACAAAGTTTAGTTGGGAAACTGCAACAGAAATGGAGACAGTTACTTAACTGTGGGGGAAAATAGGTGTGAGGACAAAACAATATGATAATGCTGAAGGGCTTACTGTCAGAGCCATAATGTGGAGCTTGGAGGGGAAAAACGTCCGTTGGAGAATCTAGGGGGATGAAATAACAGAGATTTTTATTCAGTGTGCAGGGCAGGCAGGAGGACGGGCAGGTAATATTTACAGCGAGCAGCAGTGAGACCTGGGCACAAGTGAGCAGAGTTAAACATGAGCCAAAATACCAAAGCAGATGCAGAGCACAGGCGAGCTTAGTTACCACTACTAAGAGTGACTGAACAGACTGGCGTGGAGCAGCAGACCATGCAAAGCATATAAAAAGATATTTATCAGCCAGTAACAGTAACATAAAACACATCAACTAACACATAATCTGTGCATCAACAAAGGAACAGCATTTTAATTTTTAGGCAAAACTGAAATAGGGGATTGTCTATTAAATCTAATTGTGTGTTGTCTTTGTTTTCTCTTTAGTCACTACCAGGGAATGGCATTGAATCACAACAGCTTTATGAGCTATACAGTCATACTTTTCAGTAGTAGCCTCAGCCAAGCTCGCATCATAACAGTTGTGCAGATTATCTTCCTATTGGCTCTCATTTCAGGTCAGTGAAGTCTGCATTTAAAGGGACAACATGTAATCATATTTATTACATTGCCAAGTGAATGTTACCAAGAGTTTTATTCATGTGTCACAATCGGGTGAGTTATAAAATATCACATATGTAACACGTTTCTATGGATGTTTTTGTGCTCTTTACATCACTCTCATTCTCTTGAATTGCTTCCACTTGGACCAGCATTGATGTTTTATGTCTGATTGTATGCAAACACAAGGACTTCCTCTGTTACTCGCCTATATAAACTTCCCATCAGACTGCAAAGTGGAGTTTACAGCACATTAGTCAAACCAACAATGATGTTTTTAGCTCTGTTACTGCTTTTAGCAGCTGGATGTGAGTCTCTACTTTTGTCATGGTCTGCTGTTATTTGTTGTTAGTCAACTTGATGTTTATTGTTGATCTTTTATTTCTTTTTCACAGCTGTAAATTGTGAACAGCTGACACAGCCAGCCTCTGTGACTGTGCAGCCAGGGCATCGTCTGACCATCAGCTGTCAGGTCTCTTATTCTGTTAGTAGCTACTGGACAGCTTGGAACAGGCAGCCTGCAGGGAAAGGACTGGAGTGGATTGGAAGAGTAGTTGGATCTTCCACAAACTACAAAGATTCGCTTAAAAGCAAGTTCAGCATTTCTGCAGACACTTCCAGCAACACAGTGACTTTAACTGGACAGAATGTGCAGCCTGACGACACTGCTGTGTATTACTGTGCCAGAGACCCACACTGACACAAAACATCAGGAGACCGTAACAAAAACCCCTCAGAGCTCAAACACTTGTAATAAGAAGTCACCAGACGAGGAGCCCTCAGATCACAATTGTTTTAGGCTCAGGTCATTGGTAAATTGAGATGTTGTCTATTTAGCAATTAAAATACAAGACGTATTCATGCATACATGATTTGTAGTTTTTATATTAGAATATTCAAATATATTCAAATTATTTTTAGTTATTCATACCAACTTTATACTAGTATTATATTATATTCTATTACAAAGTTAGTATAAACAGTATACTGTATTGATAGAGAATTATAGTCAACCAAGATAACTCATGAAACATTTGCTTGAGTCTTGTTTTATTCAGTTATTCAGCGGTAGGGGCACCACATATTACTCTCAGCCATTTCAGGGCCGGTTTCAGATCTCCAGAGACAACAACAGAGAACAGGTGAACCTGCAGATGAACAATCTGAAGAGCAAAGATTCTGCTGTTTATTAATGTGCTCGACAGTAACAGTGACTGGATCCCGCTGAGCTGCTGTTCAAAATTCTGCAAAACGTATTTATCTGGTGTCGACGGATCCTGAGAAAGAACTAAGAGTTTATGTTTAGCTGCTGTTGTTTTAATTAAACTATGACAAGGAGTAAAACACATCTGCATTAGCTAATAACAATAACCCTAAAACACATCAATAAAAAAAAAATTATTTGAAGTTTAAGCCATTTCATTAGGAAAAATTACGTAAAAAATCCACGAGTTTGTCTTTATAAAACAAAGCAAATGTATGTATCATTAATCTTCATCAAATTACACTAAATCCTGGATTAATTTCAACCTGAAGAGATTTTAAATTAATACATTGTGCTTGTATGAATGGATAAATGAGGGATGTTGTATACAGTGCTTTGAGTCCTTTGGGACAGTAGAAAACCACTATATAAGAAGGAGTCCATTTACAATGTATGACAGTCAAAAAGACTTGCAGTTACCTTCAATACAACCCTTGCCAGCACTTGCTCGTCTCAGAAATATATTATAATATGATGCTTAACTGAATGTGACACTGAATATCACATTGTATGTGTAGATTAAAATATATATATTTTTAAATGAAATATTTTACATATTAGGAATTAATCTTGCCACAGGCTCAGTCCAGGGATAAAAGCCTTCAGAAATGTGAGGTTTCCTTAAAGTACCAATATGCACCATAAAATCGGTGTTTTGTAGTTTCAAAATACAAATATTTCTCTCTTTGTGTCTCAAGGTTATATGTTGAAAGAAACAAAATATCAATGTCATACATTACACATATTTGGTCACATCAGGGTCAGTGTTTCTTCATCAGACATTTAGAAATCAAAATGAATCATGAAGGAGATCCTTAGGAGATTTGGTTATTTTTGACATAACAATTTTGCAACCTTTTGCACTCTTAAAAAAACAAAAAGCATCACTATTTGAAATGCTACTAGATGATGAAGAACTCAAATAAATAAATAAATAAAAAAACATGCACATTAGACTTTACAAGGAATAACTTATATAAAAGAAATGCAAAAATTAATTTTGAGTGTTTCTCAACATTTGATATTTAAATTAGACACAAACTGCATTTTCACAGAACTAAGATCAGTCGAGTTCAGTTATCTCCTTCCTTTAAAGGAAGAGTCAATGAAAATTGAAATACTCTTTAGCTCTACTTAACTGACTGGATGGAGGATAACAGAGAATAAACAGTTTAACATAATGGAGTACAGGGCAGGACTGCTTCTCGTAACTCTACTGGGCAGGTGAAGATTTTTTTCTGGCTTCAGTATGCATACATAATTATTGTTTGTAATCTTTCTTAATTCACATATCTTTAAAAGCTCTTACCAGGTGTTGATGGTCAGACTCTGACAGAATCTGAACCATTCACTAAAAGGTCTGGAGAGTCCCATAGATTGACCTGCACAGCCTCTGGATTCACACTCAGGGACTACTACATGGCCTGGATGAGACAGGCTCCTGGAAAAGCACTGGAGTGGATTGCTTATATAGGCATTGCTAGTTCTCCTCTCTGTTACTCCCAGTCAGTCCAGGGTAGATTAACCATCTCCAGAGATGACTCCAGCAGTAAAGTCTATCTACAGATGAACAGCTTGAAGACTGAGCTGTTCATCTCAGTCTTCAAGAGATGAACAGCTGGACGCAGTCGGACGCAGCACTGTGCCCGACTGTGCTGCACCGGGCACAGGTCATTCAAAAATGACTTCCTCTATTTAGTTTCTGGGAACCACTGGGAACATTTAGCAATTTCGTGTCCATTTTCTGCATTTTAATGTTTTTGAATAGTTCAGCACATTTGTACAAATTGAACCAAAATTGTTCAAAAAATGTGAATAGGTAGATTTTTCTGGTAGATTTTTCTGTGCTCTTTCATTTAAAATCAGTACACATGATCTGACCAAAACTCATTAACTTTCACAACCATTCAACTGACATGCAGTTAAAGACAAGACACATTGAAGATACACTACGCTAATCAGAGTCGTTTGAGTTGAAGTATATTTTCCATCCATACCACAGCAGAACAACATGATGTCATGAGTAGTAAAAATATGAGAAAATAAAATTAGACAAATAAGTTATTAAACTGGATTATCAGCCTTAAAATATTAATATATTATAATAGCATTATGATATATATATAATAGCAGTCCCACCGACTCTTCCAGGAACACAGTGATACTATCTAGACAGAATGTGCAACCTGAAGACAGTGCTGTGTATTACCGTGCCAGAGACTAACAGTGACACAAAACACTAGTGGACGTGGACAAAACCATTCAGTGTCTGAACAGCTCTAACATCAACAAACCACAGGAGGCGCTCTTAGACCACTTATGATTCAAGATCGCAACAGCGTTAAAGGAAGTAACTTTATATATGGTCGTGATAAGATGCAATACTAACAATATTTAAAGAAAAAACATGCTTCAGTTAAGATGAGCATAGTATGTGATTTGACTGAAGAGTTCAACCATCTTGAGACAAATATGTTTGAATGAACTTCTATGTAGAAATAACTACAAGCATTCTTTAATCCAGACATGACTGGCACATCTGTCTAGCTGGTTGACTTGTGCTATTTGAATGGTAGGCTGCTTGTTGATAATCTAATTTAAAATATGGGATCAGAAAAAAAAAAAGATTGACACTATATCCTTTCTGTGGGGGAGGAGTCAATGCAAAACTTTGATGGCTTTAAAACCTACTCTTGTGACGGGAGCATGAATGACAGGAGTGAACTCACAGTTTAACATATTGGACATAATGGCCATACTGCTGCTTATTTCACTGTTGTTGGGAGGTATAGTTTCAGTCATTTTGAGCTGAATCTCTTTTAATGATTTCCCAACTCATAGCAGGTCATAATTTTCTTGTTTGTTTTGACAGGTGTTGATGGTCAGACTCTGACAGAATCTGAACCAGTCATTAAAAGGCCTGGAGAATCCCACACACTGACCTGTACAGCCTCTGGATTCACATTTAGCAGCTATGATATGCATTGGGTCAGACAGGCTCCTGGGAAACGATTGGAGTGGATTGCCGAAGTTAGTACTGGTAGTAGCAAATACTACTCTCAGTCAGTCAGAGGCCGGTTTACCATCTCCAGAGACAACAGCAGACAGCAGACGTATCTGCAGATGAACAGCCTGAAGACTGAAGATTCTGCTGTTTATTACTGTGCTCGAGAGGCACAGTGACTGCAGCTGTTTCAGCAGCTGTACAAAATCCAGTAGTGTTTATCTTGTCTACATGTAACATGTAATCAATGTTTGGTATAGCATGGTTAAAAAAAAATTCACATTTCTGTTTTTCTCATTTTCAAAATGTTTGTACAGAATAATACACAATAATTTCTTTATCCCAATTCTTAGTTAGTGTACACATGAGTTATTTAAGGACATTCAACAATGTAGACTGTTGTTGCAAATAGAGGGATGTATTTGTGTTACATCCTCTCTTTTTATAACCTTTAGAGTGACAAATTTCCAAAGACAATAACAGAGAGCAGCTAAACTGGGTTTTAATGGAGCTGCAAATACTGACTTACTATCAGAAATGTTTAGGGCCCCAACGATCCATTGTGTAACTCAAAAAACTTTATTACAAAAGCTTTCCAACAAATTCTTTGCTACAATACTTTGTGTAGTCCCCCACTCTGTGGATCTCTGTTGTCACTATGTAAACGCCAGTATCTGACAAACTTTTGTGGAAAACTCAAGTTGTCCACAATTTTTTCAACTAAAGACAGGAAAAAGGAAACGTTTTCTAGTTTTTGTTAGATTAAAATTATTGTTCACATCAATATCAGTATTGTAAACGCCTGCCTCTGAAAATACTCTTAAAGCTGATTTTGCATGTGGTGGCCAATTAACTGCAGCTAATATTTTTTTTTTATTAACTGCAGAAATGTATAAAGGAAATACTGAATCGAAGATTATTATTGTCTGACATATATACATATATATAATAAGTTAAAACACCCCCACTTTATAAACTACTGTGGTCACACAGAGTGATAGTCATTAGTCGTTTTAGGCCTTACTCCACAGATGATGAGTAAATGGTAAATGGACTGATTCTTATATAGCGCTTTTCTACTCTCCCGGAGTACTCAAAGCGCTCTATACAACACCCACATTCACCCAATCACACCCATTCACACAAGCACTTTTTGTGTACTTTTAGTGCTCTAACTAACATTCATACACATTCATACTCCGACGGATGCATCGGAGAGCAACTTGGGGTTAATATCTTGCCCAAGGATATTTGGCATGCAGACTAGGGGAGCCAGGGATCGAACCACCAACCGATCAGTAGATGACCTGCTCTACCACCTGAGCTACAGCCACCCCACTGAAGTGAAAGTGAAAGAACAAAACAGAGATGCCAACAGTTCAAATACATTTTCCCAATTCATTAATTAACTTTTACATAATTTTGCATCATGTTCAAGTCCTGTAGAAAGAGTGTTGCAAACAAACAACCCACAAATGTCCAATTTGTAATCTAACTATTAAATGTTGCTTGCTTGGGCACCGGTTTAGCTCAGATGAATGAACAGGTGACCAAAGACAAAGACGTGTTCAAAGACACCATGCGACATGTCTCCCCCTCCCTCTTACCCTCCACTTTCATGTCAGTCTTCACTGTATTTGTCCAATAAAACCAGAAAAAAAGCCAAAAGCAATAAAATGATTCCCAGCAAAATACCAAGAGTCAATGCAATGACTGTGAAACAGTTCAGGCAGTTTATATTGAAGGTTGCTTGCAGACAAGAGGCACGACCTCAGCAGGCAGAGAAAGGTTTTAAAACACATGATTGAAAAAAATAAATGGCATGAACTCTCAACACACTTGGCAGTCTTTCTTCTGTAAAAAACAGAGGAGTTTAAATGAGATCACATATTGACATCGGTTGCTAGAATTACTCTGTGTGCTGCTTTCCTTGGAACTGACAGAACTGAACAATTCATTTGCACAGTGTGGTTTTCAATATAGAAAACACAATGTCCATATTGATTGTGATATAGCCCATATAGTGAGGAGGAGCCAATGCAAAATTCAGGTGTCCTTCACTTATACTTATCTCCCTGTAGAGAGAATGACAGCTCAGTGGACTCACAGTTTGATATGATGGATTTTAAGACGGGACTGCTGCTTTTAACTCTCTGCTGGGCAGGTAGAAATCGTTTTTTCTTGATTTTTTTTGTCTTCAAAAAGTAAGAGCTTGCATTAAAAGACTGCTTTCTTTTTGATTTTACAGGTGTCGATGGTCAGACTCTGACTGAGTCTGAACCAGTCATTAAAAGGCCTGGAGAATCACACACATTGACATGTAAAGCCTCTGGATTCACATTCAGTGACTACTACATGGCCTGGGTCAGACAGGCACCTGGAAAAGGACTGGAGTGGATTGCAAGCCATTATACCAGTGCTTACATCTATTATTCTCAGTCATTTCAAGGTCGATTCACCATCTCCAGAGACAACAGCAGACAGCAGCTGTATCTGCAGATGAACAGCCTGAAGACTGAAGATTCTGCTGTTTATTACTGTGCTCGAGTGCCACAGTGACTGCAGCAAACTGAACAGCTGTACAAAATCCTCCAGGACGATAAACTTGGTTTGCTAAAAGTATACTCTGACATATAATCAACAACTAAATTTTAAAAACTGCACTCATTGCAGCACAACTTTACATTAACAAATATTTTGTGCAAAAATCCTGTCGCTGAAATTATTTTTCAGGGGAAAATATAACTAAATGCTTAAAATATAGTAAATTTTAAAAAAAAAAAGTTCTTCTTATTAAATCACTACAGGGCAATCAGTCTCTATATTTAAAAAAAAACACTGACTATTGCCTACTGTGTAAGTCTTCCTTATACATACATGTAAAATATCTGTGTCATAAAGACTGTAACATTTTTCAGAACAAAGAAGCCACTTTCTTCTATTGCACTAAAGACGCAATACCTTTTAAATTTATTAGACAAGATGTATAGATACGATGGACAATGGCCACCAATTATTTATTTACACCAATTTGAAAAGGGAAATTGGACCTGTTTTTTTCTGAGTTGACAAGAAACAGAAGAGAACTCAAACATGTTATGAATCATATCTGGATTTGACACAGAGGTCTCAATTCTGTATGACAAAGGCCTGGAAAAGCTCTTGGGTTGTGGACAGAAGTAAAGATGTATTGAGCAGCACACAGTGCCTTGAGGCCACACATCTTTCAGCATATTCTGCAGCTTACTTCTCTGTTAACAGAGAAATTGAGCTGAGAAATTGTGTTAAAACCCATAGAAATTCTAGATATATCATCCATTTGAATTGTGTTTTATAGTTATAGAGTAACAATTAACTGAGTGGGGCAAAGTCAGCAGGGCTTTTGAAAACAATGTGCTGGGAGTCAGCGTGTATAAACTCTGGGCCTCCCAGTCAGCTAACAGTTTGCAGGGTGAGCTGTCTGTTAGACCATCGGTCTAACGTTAGAGCACTTTCAAAAGTCTTGTTTACACATCTATGTTCTCGCCTAAAAGTCTCTTTATGATTTATTTTGCAGAAAAAAAAGTAATATTTCAATCTTTACTTATAATTTTAGCCATTCTCATCTGTCATTTTTGAGTTTTGGTAGAAATGCATTCTGGGATACCTGGCTACACCAAGCACATATAGAAGTCAGTACAACTACACGTCCGAGCATTTTGAGTGCACTTTACTTGATGCATAATTTGAATTTGATTATATTGTATTTGGTGTAAAGTACAGATAAATATCAAAATATAAAAAATGGCTTACACATATCTCATCAAAATCATTTGTCTTCAAGTTGATGAAGATGGAATATGTTGAAATGTGATGGAGATGATGATGGTGGTAAGTGTTGAAGTTCCAGTAGGGATGGGAAGATGTCAGCATCATGAAGATAGGAATCTTGTGTGAACATAAAGAATCACAGTCAGTCACAGATTTGTGACTGCAGTGTCGCTGGTTTGCTATTGTAGTTAGCACAGAGCTAATTACAGGGAACTTGATCCTAAACTGTATGAACAGCTTTCATGGCTATAGGGAGAACTAAAAGAGCACATAAAATGGCATTACCGCCAAACCATTTTTTTTTTAATGTCTAACGGGTTTCATCAGGGCTCATATAGCTGGCTACAAACAGTGAGTCCAAGCTGTCTTAATAAAATCTTCAAAACATTAAAAACTACATCATATTATTCATAATCCTTTAATAATACAATGGAGACTGTTTATCTGCATGTGGCAAGTTTGAGTTTGACTAATAACTGTTCAATATAAGAAAAAAAAGAACACAAACACACACACACACACATACACATATTTAGATATATTTACACCAATATATATATATATTGGTGTAAATATATATATATATATATATATATATATATTAAACTCTACTGACTGTATCATATGGTTGATTCCAAGAGGGTCTGATAAAGAGGAAGTGTTTACAAACTTATAAATAAATATAAAAAAATAAATAAAGGGGACAACAGTCACTGTTTTATCAGGTAAGAATACCATTTTCTGTTATTTCAAACATCAATGTTTACCGTTTAACATTGCCATTCTTTTTTAAATGTTCTTTTTTTAATAATTGATTTTTGTCCAAATTCTGAATTTAAAATATCAAACTGAATGTGCAAACTGATGTGTGAACTAACAAAAAAGTAAAACTTATTCTTTTATAATATATTACAATATTTTAAAAAGGTAAAATACTATTGAGGAAATTTTGCTGAGAAGAATTCAGGACATTTGAAATGTTTAAAAGGTAACGCCTTTCATGATGTTATTTTATTATTATATTTCTATTCTGGTGCCTGAATTACTGTTGCCTCCTCTTTCTTAGCCTGTTCAAGTCCACCCACTGTGTTTCCTCTGGCACCATGTGGCTCTGAGAGCGGAGAAATGGTCACTCTTGGCTGCCTTGCCACTGGCTTTAATCCTCCTGCGGTGACTTTCTCATGGAACAAAGGAGGCACGAAATTGACAGACTTCATCCAGTACCCTGCAGTACAGAAAGGCGATGTTTATACTGGAGTCAGTCAAGTCCAAGTGAGGAAACAGGACTGGGATGCACAACAGGATTTCCATTGTACTGTGACTCACGCTGCTGGGAATGGACAGGCTAATATTGCTCCAATCTGTAAGACTCATGGTAACTCATTTGATTTCCTCTTCTTAGTTTTTTTGGTATTCTGCATACATCACATATGTAATACATCAGTAAATACTGTAGCCTTATTCAGTGCACATTGCGGTTTTCTGATTTCTTGTCCTTTCCAATCACTAGCTGTCTCACTCCATTTCCATTGTGCACTGATAATTAACATAATTAACATTAATATTAAATCTGTGTTTGCTTGCCAGTGAATGTATATGCAGAAGTGAGCACTGGAGCTCTGCAGTTCCATTATTTCATTTTGTGACTACAGAAATGTAATTATTTTGGACACTGTGAAAAGTAAAGTTCAAACTCGGGTCTTCTACCAGAGGCCTGGGAGCTTGAGGATCCTGCACAGTATCTTAGCTGTTCCTAGGACTGCGCTCTTCTGGACAGAGATCTGAGATGTTGTGGCTGGGATCGGCTGGAGACACTCGCCTAGCTTGGGTGACATTGCAACAAGTGCTCTGATTACCACTGGGACCACTGTTACCTTCACCCTTCACATCTTCTCCAGCTCTTCTCTGAGCCCTTGGTACTTCTAAAGCTTCTTGTGTTACCTTTACCTGATGTTTCTATCACTCAGTGTAGCTACATCTATCATTACGGTGATCCTTCCTCTGCTTGTCCACCATTGCTATGTCCGGTTGGACCAGTTTGTCCATCTGTATCTGGAAGTCCCACAGAATCTTAGCTTGATTCTCATTCTCCACCACCCTAGGGGATGTCTCCCATTTTGACGTCAACGGATGGATGGGATGGACTTCCAGGTCATACTCGGCACACATGTTTCTGTACACGTCCATACCTTCCATATATGTCGTGCCTGCTAGCATCTTGCACCCTCTTGTTATGTACTGGATTGTCTCATGGGCATCTTTACACATTTTGCACATGGAGTTTTGCCTGGTGTGGTAAAGTCACATGATGGTTCCTCAACTTCCTCCTCTTTTTTCAGTTTTGGCCATCTTCCTGATGTACTCATGGATGTTTGTTGTCTCATCCTGGTCTGTTGTACTGACACTCACCAGTCCCTGACCTCCTTCCTTTCACTTAGCGTACTGTCTCAAGGTGCTGGACTTGGGGTGAAACCCTCCATGCATGGTCAGGAACTTCTATCTCCTCCTTTGGCCAGCTTATCCCAGCATGGTACCTGATCACCAGCAGGTACCACGAATAACATGTTTGCACCAGAATAATATAATCTCACAAAATTAGCAATTTAGGTATTATTTATGTGTATTTGTATTTGTTTGTACTCTATAGTATACAGTCATCTTCATCACAGCCACAGCACCTGCGATCAGCAGCCCATGTGATACCAAATATGCAAAGTGGTAGCTTTTACAGCTGGTTACATATTAATCTATTATTACAAGATTTGGAAACTAAAACCTTTGGCAAAGTGATAAGAAAATATGTCTGTGGTACACATGCAAACTGACATGAGAAATTTAAATGCGCACTTTGTTTCTTTTACTGGCATAACCACCTCTCACACCTGGTGTCTGTGATGCTCTTTGCATTCTCTCATATCTGTATTATGGTATTTTTTTGAGACCTGGGTGTTGCTCAATGGTTTCGCTTGCTGCTTGTCCTGATCTCTCTGCCCTATCATGCATAACAACTGTGAAACAGACTTTCTACCCTCTTTTCACCTTATTGAACAACACTAAACAATGTAAAAGTACAACTCTAATATAGCTTAATGACAACTGAAACTGAAGAGTTCTGCATTTACCAGAATCTGAAGGTATGTATAACTTAGATAAGATTAACATTTTTCTTGTTGTGTTCACACCTTGTTATTTACATTGAGTTATGTAAATCAATCTAATCTCTTTTTTATTTCAGTGCCACGGATTGTTTTGCCAAACATCACGTTGAACCCAGTCTGGGATGGGGAATTTGGAATCTCACCAGTAAGGCTCATCTGCACCCTAAATGGCTTCTTTCCAGACAAACTGCCTTTGGAGTGGTTTCAGGACAAATACCCACTGAGTCAAAACAGGAAGGCAAGCAGAATGAAGCTATAAAGTGCAGAGCAGAAAAACTTCAGCCTGAGCAGCAAACTCTCAGTGTGGGCAAAAGCATCAACTTTTACCTGCACAGCTAATCACAATTATGCTGACTATAAGAAGACAATAAATGTTTGTCACAGTAAGTAAGTACAGCTACTGACTCAAAGCCCACATTGACAGATGACCATTTGCAAGTATATCTAAAACAAATTAAAAACAGTTTTTAGATAAAGTTAATTAGCATGTTTTTCTTTAATTCCACAAAGAATCACAGTGGCAGACATCAATGAAAGAGTTTCCAGTATGAAGAATAGGACACCACCTGCACCTGATATTATTCCTCATTACAGTCACCTTGTCTGTAATGCATGCGGCATTCACATCTTCTCATCGACCTTCAGAGGGCACTTCACGTGGTCTTGGAAATTGGCTACGGAGGTTCCAAGTTTCCAGCTTCACCACGGTCCTATCGTTCAGGTCAGTTGCTTTCGCATTCAACGGTCCTTCAATTGTACTTGAGGCTTGGCACCCAATCTCAGGTGACCTGACGTCCTGACTGCTCCTTGCGATAGCGTTTGTGTTGTACCTCGTCAATCACTTTTTTACTTCCCCCTGAGTTCTTGTACTGCTTACTATTTCATCATGTACCAGAACACACTGATTGATGGTCAAGTTAATGATACTTAACATTTTGCAGTTATATGTCTGACACGTTCCTCTCTGGCTTTATCGCCTCAGGTATTACAGGTCAGGGTATGGAGTCCATTCCTTTCATGGCTGTAGTGAAAAGGCCTCGGGAGACTCTCAGTCTCTCCTGTAGAGGATCTGCTTTCACATTTAGCTGCTCTACTCTGGATTGTATAAGACAATAACCAGGAAAAAAATTGCAATGGACCGGTGAAGGCTGCTCAGATTCCAGCAGAAACAGATATGTGAGCAGTTTGAGTGGACATATAGAAATTGACCAAGACAACAGTAACAGCATGATATATCTGAGACTTCCATCCTAAAGCCAGAGAACTCTGCTGTGCATTACTGTGTGAAAGACAAACAGGGGTTTAGGTAATGACAGAAGTTTTACAAAAACTGAATGCATGGGTAACAAAATAAATGAAACAACAAAACAAAACATGTCATTTTCTGTTTTTCACCCTGCATTGTTAATAAAATCATTAAACTTCACTTCTGTCCCAGATAGCATTTTTACCAATATAACAGAAGATAATCTGGGACTGAACTCACTGTTATGTCAAAAAATGTGTCTTTGTCTACCTTTATAGATGTTTCTGTGCGTACTGTGTGTGTGTGTGTGTGTGTGTGGGTGTGTACTATGTCACACCTTCAACCTTTTTTTTAAAGATGTATTTGAATAATATTTAAGCCAGACATTTTAGTCCCTCCCTAATAAAATTTAGATGGCATACTTCTGCCCTCTTAGGGGCTTGCTGTCATCTTGTCTAATGCGAAGCACTTCCTTCACAACTTCACTTTCAAGATGATGCTCAGATTCTCTGTTCTGGTGATAATGCTCTGTCTACCCTGTAAGTCATTTAACTTTATAACTAACTCATCATCATTTTTATTTTCTGTTAATTTAAGAAGTGACTGTTTTCTCCCAGTTTCACTCATCTCACTGGTTTGTCGCAGGTTTGAATGGTCAGGCTTTGGAGTCCATTCCCTCCACATCAGTGTTGAAAAAGCCCCAGGAAGCCCTCAGTCTTTCCTGTAGAGGGTCTGGTTTTAATTTTGGCCAGTATGGAATGCACTGGATCAGACAACCAGCAGGAAAAGCACTAGAATGGATGGGAGCAATCTGGTATGATGCAAGCAAAACTGTTTATGCCAGCAGTGTGCAAGGACGTATAGAAATCACCAGAGACAACAACAACAGCATGGTGTATCTGAGACTGTCCAACCTCAAGCCAGAAGACTCTGCAGTGTATTACTGTGCTAGAGCCACAGTAACACAAACCTTCACTAGAGCTGAACAAAAACCCCTCACTGAACAGTTCTAACATGAAACCACCAGAGGAGGAGCTCTCAGATCACTGATGATTTCAGATCAGCATAATAAGTCAGTACGTAACATTGAAACATAATCTGGAAATAAAATTGATTATTAATTCCAGTTCTTATAAACACTATTTCTCACAGAGGAAGGTGACTTTTCTTAACCCCTCATCTTTCCTTCAACAACCAAAAACATAATGCTATATATATTCTGCTATAAATAACCCTCAAAGTAAACCAGATTGTTGTATATAGTTTAGCACTTACAAATTTAGACTTGGTTCAGCACGTGAGGCCATGTTTATAAACAAAAACAATATTGACCCAAAGAATGCAATTTAATGCTTTTTTTATTTAAAAAATGAGATAAAATATATTTCACATCTTTTTTGCAGCCCAAGAACTTTGCAACCTGTTCTTCTATTGTGTGCCCTTCTCTTGTGCTTTTTATCCACTCTGATGTATTGCTTGAGGGTGCATCCGTCCAGCCCTCACAGTGAGTTATGGAAAAATATATAATTTTGACTTGTTTTCACGTCATCATTATGGGTTATTCCTTGTAAGGGAAAACATATTGAAGTGTGCAAAAAATTAAGCAGACTTGAACTCATACTTTGTATGCATTCAAACAGTAAAAACTGAAAAAAAAAACCTACAGAAAATTAAACACTTCAACTAATAACATAAACGTACAGGTTAATCTTAATTTTGCCATGTGGAACAAATGAAATCAACTTTTAGCTGTTTTTCCCCCAAATTTACATTTTAATGTTGGATTAGATGTTTTTTTTTAAAACTGTTATATCTTAAGTATATATATATATATATATATATATATATATATATATATATATATATTTTTAAGACTAAATTTTTAATTTTA
>VURO01027715.1:0-32736 GCA_015108175.1 Pelvicachromis taeniatus
TATGATGACACCTGCTTGGCTCACGTTGGTACGTACGTACGTACAGTTAAGAAAGTGCAATTTTAGTTTTGTTTGAAGTTTAGGAAAGTGTTGTTTTAGTTTTACCGTACGTGTACCGTACGTATTGTGCCTCCTCTCTCCCTTCCTCAGCCGCTCTCCGGTAACTGCAAAGGTTAACTTTACGTTAACTGCCGCCAAGGTAAGGTTATATTTGCTTAAGTTGGTTTATCTTTTATTTAACTATATTTACTAATACAGTATTTTGATGTTTGTTTCTTATTTAAAAACATGTATACTTCCATTATTTATGATATTTTGGGGACGTTTGGTAGGGCTGGAACGGATTAATCTCATTTCCATTATTTTATATGGGAAAAACTTGATCGGGTTACGTGCAAATCGGGTTCCGATCTTGGTTCTGGAACGGATTAAACTCGTAACCTGGGGTTCCACTGTATTAGAATTTATTTGTAAGGAAAATGGTGAAAATTGTAGTTAACAGATGTTTCCAAAGGTCCAGCTGTGTGGAAATCCCCTAAAGGCCCCAAACAGGCTGAGCCATACTCTTTGGTTCTTTGGTGGCCTTGGCCACTCTAACCCCCATGTTGTCCATACAGGCCCAGAGGCCAGAAACACTGATTGTTTTGTATCTTTGTTGGAAAACATATTTGCATTGGCATTTGCATTTACTGTCTCTTTGAGTCTTTATTGTCACTTTGTCATTCTGTGGTCTTTGTGGTTCTTTTTGAGACTCTCTTTCTCAATTTTACATCTTGTTACAGTCTTTATGATATTTTTAAACCTTTTAATGGTCATGTTATGTTTTTAAGTATCTCTGTGGTGATTTATGGGATATTTTGCATACCTTGTATCCTTTAATTGACCTCTGAGATTTTCAAGTTACTTCAGAAACTGGGACCCAGGGACCCTGTTCATTGATCCAGATTGGGCTAATTGATTAACTAATCGAATAATTATTATAGAAAGCTGGAATTATACTGAACTGCTGTGCTCAATTTCATGAACAGTGCAGAAACCTTAATATCCCACACGGAAACATTGTGGTTTCAGGATTGCAATTCTTCACAATTTTGATTCTCATGCCATATTTTCAATTCAATTTTATTTATATAGTGCCAAATCACAACAACAGCACCAATCACAACAACTGTCGCCTCAAGGCGCTTTACATTGTAAGGTAGACCCTATAATAATACACTTGGTGTGGCTTCTCAGCATCAAAGAGTTTTGTTTTGTGAATGGCACTGGCAACACTCTCCTTTGGTGGTGGACAGTGATGCAGATGGTCATGGTATTCCATGGTAAGTCCAACAACGACTTTTTGGTACCTAAACCAAACAGGTTGCTTTAGGTACTAGTTTTTAGTACCTAAAGCAAGTAACCTATACCAAGTGGTTTGTAGTATTTCAGTTCAACTGAGTTATGGTACCTAACCAAATAGTTTTTAGTGCCTAATGAAGAAATTATGGTTCATTTGTGGTAGCACATGGGCAGTTTGGTGACAACTTTGGACTGCCTTCAGACTGGAGAGAGTCTGTTGTTGATGAGGACAGTGTCTAAAATGTGCAGTACGACCGGTCTATGGGCGACTCTTGGACACTCTTGTGCTGTTGTTGGTCCATCAGACAGGTGTGGAGTGATGTTCTAACATACAAATTGTTAAAAACAATAAAAAGTGTCCACTGTACCCACTATCTGAGCTTTTTGGTCTTTAGTGTCTTTTTCTCCACTTCTCCTGTTCCTGGTGAACTCCTTTGTCTCTTCTTTCCTTGTTCTGGTCTACTTGTCAACCATTCAGAATTAGATTTACACAATCCCAACTGCAATGCTGTGCAGTTGGGATTTTGGAGAACTGCATGTGACCACATATGCAATGAATGAAAATGCCTCTCCGTAGGCTCTTCGTAAGCAAATACATCTATTAACAGTAAAAACAACAGTAGCATAAGCCAAACAAAGTAGTTTGTAGTACCTAAACCAAACCAAGTAGAGTTCAGGGACAAAAAATAAATAATTTTTAACATAAAAACAAATCAGCAAAGGAAAAAACAAAAACAGGAGAAAAACACATACCTGACAAACATACAATGTATTCTTTCACCACCTAAAGTGGGCTCTGTGGGGCTGTAAAATGAGGCCTTTATCTCTTGGCTACAGATATTGCTGCAGCCACTTCGCCAGGGCACCGATGCCAAGTGATGCCTTGTGTGTAATGAGAAAAAACGCTGGATGCATCTGTTGAAACAATATTATGTTATGTCTCGAGATCAGAAAATGTTGTTTGGTTTTTAACTTTTCCAGTGTGCTTAGTCTCATTCAGGGGAAGAAACTTATGCTCATTCAGTCCATTATATCAGATGTTTTAAGAATTCTTGTTCTTATTCTAATGTGAGAAGTACAGATTCTCCTCAGATTTTAGGTTCCCAGTGATGTGCGAAACTTGACAAGATAAAGTGTGTGTCAGAGGAGAGAAATTCAGTGTGTATTATCAGCTCCTGCTATTGGTTACCATGGTAATGGCCAGGGGAGCTACATTTCCAGGACACACACACACACATCTTGTTCACACCTTCCAATAAAAAACATCTTTGGTGATCTGACCGCAAATAGATGGATGGCTTTAAATCCAGCTGTGAGCACACCTGAAGCATTCAGAGGTCCTATCAGGATGTGGTTGTTTAGATTCAGAGCGACACTTGTGGCGAGACATGCAGCCAGAGCGCAGATACATAATGAATGCAAATGCAGTCAAAAGCTCCCTCAACTGCTGGGAGAGGACTGAAATTATCATCAAATTAAAGTCATGAATTTAAGATTCAATTTAGGGATGTTTTCACTTTGGTTCGGTTAAAACAAACTGGTCTGTTTGTGCAGCTACTTCGACTCATTTAAGCGGGTGAGAAATCTCATCTCGTATAAGGAAAATTGTTTGAGATTCAATTCTGGATTTTACAGCAAGGCAATGAAGAGAAGCCAATATGAGAGAAATATGATGTCTCTTAGTACTCTCACAGCAGCATTTTTGGATCACCTGGAGGCTTTTTAAGAAAGCCGTTAGGACATCCTGAAATAAAGGATAAAGCCCATTTTTTCACTTTCAGTCTGAAACAGGGTGTCCCTAATTTTGACAGATCGAGCAACTGAAAGAACGTGGTCCTCCAGCAACTTTTATGTGGGTGTTAAAAGATATAATGACTACAAGATTCCTTACATCCACAGTGATGTTAAGTGTGATGGTATTAACCTTTTCTAGGTCCAAATCTTCTTTTATTTCCCAGAGGTAAACAATGGCAGAGTCACTACTAAGAGTTTCAAGGGCCAAAGCTTCCAACAGGTACAATCAAATTTCCAGATATTATAATCAAATGTAGTGACCAGTCAGCCATGAAGGACATAATTTAGTAGCTTGAGGTGAACTGTAAGTTTGCAGTAAGCGAGCTCACTAGTTAGAAAAACAAAAACAATGAGCAGTTAGTCTAAACCTTTAAGCTTTAAAATATTTTTGTATTTTTTACTGTACCTAATTTACGGTAGTGTAAACCTGTACGCAATCTTAAGAAAGGTGCATCTTCACTTATGAGGTCAGTCAGTAGTAAACCAGAAGGATATAGGTTCCAGGTCAGAAAAGTGAAGAACACAGAAGCAACTTATACCTGCATTCTTTTTAATAACCACCAGGTGGCGACTGCTCTGGTTGCCGAAAGACTTCTGATCCTACAGGAGTCTATGGGAAAATGATTCTCTTCCCGGACGCCTGTCAGTACTTTCCTGATGAGTTCATGGGCTCGATCACTCATTTCAAGTCATACCGTGTAAAACATTAAGTCAATTTTGCCAATGATTTGGTTCAGAATTGGTCTTTGAGGGGTAATAATAAAGTTTATTTACAGACACTACACAGTATGGCCAAAAATAAAGCAATGGTGTTAAACTCTGTATAAAAGTATACAACACGTTTTTTTAAATGATACACAAGCAATTACAAACCAATAAGATACAATAGGACAATAAATGTCAGAAAGAGCAACGAAAGAAAGAATGCATCATATAAAATAATAAAATAAAAATGTTTTTTTTAGAAGTGATTCTAAGGAAGTCACAGACTAAAGGTAGGGCAAGTCCTGATGGCGAAACATCATCTACTTTTGATTTAGGTCTCAGAACAGCCAGGAGGGCTGAGGATCTAAGGCTTTGAACTGGCTCATGTGGGGCCAGCATATTTGCTATACAGCTTGGAGCCAAACCACATCGGGCTTTAAAAAATATCAGTAAAATCTTAAAATCAATTCTAAAACCTACAGGGAGCCAGTGATGAGAAGCCAGGATCTGGGTGATGTGACGCCATCTGCTTAAACCAGTTGCAACCAGATCTGCTGTATTTTGAACCAGTTGGAGACAAGAGTGACTTTTCATTTATACCAAAAAAACAAAGGAAAGCTAGAATTATCTCACTTTAAAATAAAAGCAAGGATAACTGTTTCACAGCTCAAATTTTGAATGCACTGGTTTAATTTTGGTGACAGATCTGATTTCGTTGAAGCAGGCCTGGAAGACTTTCTGATGTGTCATGTAAAGCTTAGGCCCGAGTCAAACTGTAGCTTTAGGTTTATGGCAGCTGGGTTCATGCTAACATGTGTGTTGCTGCATACTTAAATCCATGATGGAAATCTGTTGTTTCTCATGTCCTCCTGAGGTAGACCTTACCTTTTAACGTATTGATACAGATATCAGTTCTGTGCCGTCTTCTTGTTTTTATGCCAAATAAAGGCCTAGTGTTCTACCTACCTGCCTAGACTCCGAGTTATCTGGTTGTCCCAGGCTGTGCCCACCTGCTAGCCCCTCCTCCCTCGCCAGGCTTTTATGACATGAATTGTAATCTTGCAGCCATCAGAAGATTGGTGTAGTGTGGTCATACCACTCTTTTATATAGTTTGGTTGTAACAAGTGTTGTTTGAGATACGGTAACTCAGATAACCACTTTGATTGTATGGAAAAATCCTAATAGACAGAAATAATCAGTCCAGCATGTCCTGAATCTTCCCTGGGTCCTCTTCCCAATAGGACATGCCCAGAACACTCCCCTTCACCTAGGAGGTGCCCATTAAGTATCATAGTTATATGCCCTAATCAATTCAACTGGCTTCTATCGATATAGAGGAGTAGCGGCTCGTCTCTTAGTCCCTCCCCAAGGGAGAGCCCAGCCAGAGCTTGTGACCATAGGTAAGGGTAGGGATGTAGAACCACCAGTAAATCAACAGCTTCACTTTCAAACTCAGGTCTTTATTCACACCAATAAACATGTACAGTATGCGGGGCCATTTTAATCTTTTGACCTCTGCTGAAACTAGCCACCACAGGGTAATCAATATATTTTGGTATAATTTCTGGGCAACTCTTGTGTATGCTTACATATAATCAGATTTCACATGCTCAAACAGTTAAAAGCACTTAAAAGTTTCAGTTGGTTTTGTCAAATCTGTGGTTCATAAAGGCCATCAGAAAAACAAAACAATCCCACAGTAATCATCCCAGTATGTTTCTCTACAAGACGCCTGTTTGTTATTATTCATGAAGTGATTGATTTGCAGGCAAACAATGCATACTCACTACAGGCCTAAAGGGTAACTATAACCCTAAATTAGACGTGAAAGTGATCGCTGCTGTTAGTCTTTGCAGTCGTCTCTGAATAAACTCCAGTGTCTACATTTATAAATCAAAGGAACACTCAGTTTCTCTGAGCAACAGTGCAGCTCACTGATGGGTTTTTTTGGACAACAATGGAGCTCGATGACACAGAAAAGACATGTACAGACAACACTTGTAAATAGGATACATGCCATGTTGCGTTTGGTGTTGTGATGGGCTATAATATTTTTTTTAAATCTCCAAAGATCGTTTAATCCACACAGGATTTTGGGGGGATTTGTAATGTGGTCATCACATAATGTAACAGCAGGCTTTAATACCTCATATTGGATGTGAAATATATCAAATACAGGGCAGCACGGTGGTTAGCACTGTTGCCTCACAGCAAGAAGATCCTGAGTTCAATTCCACCATCAGGCCGGGGTCTGGAGTTTATGTTATCCCCGTGTTTGCGTGGGTTCTCTCCGGGTACTCTGGCTTCCTCCCACAGTCTGTGGGGATAGGTTAATTGGAAACTCTAAATTGCCCATAGGTGTGACTGTGAGTGCTATGTGTGTTAGCCCTGTGACAGACTGGTGACCTGTCCAGGGTGTACCCTGCCTCTTGCCCCAAGACAGCTGGGATAGGCTCCAGCACGCCCCGCAGGAGAAGCGGCTGCGAATGGATGGATATATTAAATACAAATTAGGACAAAATGCATGCGGTCTTGTTCATCCATGTTTATTTGGACTGTCAGTGCGTATTAGACCTTTTTTTTTGAGTACTTTTAGTTCTGTTCTGTAGTTACAGCTGAGGAAATAACAATGAAGCTCCTCAAAAAGATGTAAATAGAAGAATATGTGGATTCGTTCTTGTTCAGGTATCAATGTGAGAATTTCTGTAAGCGTGTGACCTTCTGAGGACATTTTGTCAGGTCCTCACTTTGTTAGAGGCCTGTTGGATGGTTCAAGTTTAAATGAAGTAACATCAAAGCAATTGACAACGAGGGACCTCACGAAGATATACAAGAATATGTGTATGTGTTCTTGTTCAGCCCGGAGAACTACTTTGAGTGTGGGGACATTTTATTGGGTACTACTGTTATTGCAGAGTTTTGTGGGGTTAAATTCAGGTTACAGTTGGGAAAATGTCAATGAGGATCCTCACAATGTGTGTATGTCTTCATGTTCAGAGGCCCATACTTTGAAGCAGGATTTCAGTTTTTAGTATTACAACAGTAGTTCAGTTCTTACTGGGGTATATGCCCCTGATGCTGCAGATCTAACCTGCTCTGGATCAGGTCATGTTCTAGCAGTTAGGTAATTGACCAATTAATTCTCTGGAAACACTGTCAACATTTCTGGATGATCCCTCACACCTGCACCGTTTTGTCTTGGTGTTTACCTGATGAGCATCAGTAAGAAAATATAGTAAGAAATATAGATTCTTAGTCACAACTTTATTTATTTATTTATTTTCAATTTTATTACTCTGTGAGCACAACATGTTCTCACTCCCAAAGTGTAACATATTACGCTATCTGACAAATTGTCTGTATGTTACACTTTCGGCCACCCAACACGTCTTTATGTTACGCTTTTGGAAACAGGAGGAAACATGAGCACCGTTTGGACTCAATCTACACATGTACATTTATTTTTACTTGCTCATCATGAGTCGCTTTGGAAAACACTATCTAATACGATTAAGGTTGTGGTTAAGGTTAGGGATATGGTTAGGGTTAGGGCTGGAATACACGGCTGGAATGTGTGTGACCGCCTCGAGTGTCATTCTATTGGATTTCATCCACAATCCGGTGTGTATCATAGGGACACGGAAGGTTACCTTTGGCGTTCCCATGGGACGCCTTGAGACGTGACAAATCATTGGTATATTACGCATCAAGAGTGAGAACAGTCCCATGAGCATTAATGTATGATCCTATAACAGGGCTTCTGGACCCTATATCAAATTTGCATGTAGTCTGAGTCTAGTCTGTATGAATTCTGTTTTATAGTCAATCTTTACATTCATGCATTTAAACACAATTTATGTCTTAATCACTGAGGTCAGGATTTTTTTCTCAACTTTTCTTCCTTTAAAACGTCTAAACTTTAGAAATATAGTAGGTCTTTTACAATCTTCCTGACAAATAACAAAACCAGCACAATGTGCTGCCATCTATTGATTTATGCAGAAATATGGGAATATGGTACTCAAGAATCCTGCCTCAAGTGTACATTACAGGAATTGTAATTTTTCTTCAGCTTAATTTTTCAGCCCTGTAGGTTGCCTCTTAAATTTTCAGTGATGGTACATATAATGATAAAAAAGCTGTGTATGTGTATGTCTGTATTCTTGTATAGCTGTCTTTATGAGGACTAATGTAAGAATTACACCTTCTCCGTACACGTCATTGAGTTTCATCGTTGTTTCATCGCATGCCTATTTGTGAGTTTAATGTGGAATCAAGTTACAGTTACGGAAATGTCAACAGGGTCTGTCACAAAGATAGATGTCAAATGTGAGTGTTTGTGTGTTATCAGCGAAGTCCAGGTTCTCAGCCTTTTCCTGGCAAACATCCGTTTCCTTGGCAACCCAAACGGGAAACAGGAAGTGTGAGTCAGAGGAAGTACTTCTAGTCTTTGTCTTTACTTGTTTTGAATTGTGTTCTTGTTTGCAACATGTCCTCCTGCTGTCTGCGTTGCTGTGGAAACATTCCGGTTTTACAGACAGACCCACACAGACCAGCTGGCTAGCATGCTGTTAGCAATTAGCAAGCCACCAGCTGCCTGCAAGTAGGCTACCATAAGCTAACAGGCTACCAGAGGTTACGCCCACCTAGCATGTTATTCTGATTTGTTCATGCATAACTTTGGTCTTTATTCTGGGGCCAAACTATGAATCTGAACAGGTCTTGATCTTCATATGTTGTTGGTCTTTCATAACTGAATCTCAAGCACTCTACCACTGTTGATAAGTTAAAGCTGGTGATGCATAAAATAATTACAAATAATAAATAAATAAAAGAAACCCCAATCTTGGTGGATGTATCAGCCAGGACACCTTGGAGACTATATATGAACAGTTTAGTGGAGATAACATAAGCTTTTATAATAAGTACATATGTATTGTAAGTATCAGGGTGAACAACCTGTAATATGTGGTAGAATCACAGAAGAGCGTGCAGGACAGTTTGTTAGCTTTGTTGGACACAGGTATAGATTTCCTGCCAGCACTATCCTGACTAGGCATAACAAATTCCACTGGTGTCTGTATTCAGCTCTCAACTCCAGATCAACACAATAATAAGAAGTTGGAAATAATTGTTCTTTACAAGCCAAACTGGTATGTAGCCTGAATCAAATAATCGCAAACGAGGTTAGCTCACATCGAATGACTCAGGGGTCCATTGTTGCCTAAAAATTTAAGGTTATGAATGTTCATCATCTTTGGGGTTGCTATGTGGTACAGCAGAGAAAACAAAACCAATACCCCCAATTTATTCTCATTAGTCATGTTCTTTCCAGTTTTATCTGTTTATATATAATTTTTTTTGTTTGTTTGTTTGTTTAAGTATCTGTGGTTATTTGGTTATTTATTTATCTTCTGCTCTATATGAATCCATTTTTAGATTCTTTGCATGAAAGCATAGCTGTTATCTTTTAGTGACATTTTAAAGTAAGATGAAACTTTCTATATTTGTTCTAAAATTTAGGAAATTCTTATGTTAAAGGAGCCAAAACATTAAACAAGACCTATATAAAAACTTTAAAAAGTAGAAAAAGTTACAAAAGAATTTACACAGAAGAATGGAGCTCCTTTAAATTTTAGAAACTGAGCAAATAAAAGCACTTAAATAAGATGCAAAAGAGCTGCTGAAAAGGCCAATTTAAGACAATAAATTGACTTTGTATGGTAAAATAGCTCCATAAAGGTAATATAGAAAAATAAAACAGAATTTACTTACCAATTGTAATAAAGAAATACTTAATGAGTAAAATAATTGGTGACTGGCTCCCTGATACTAAGTTTCATAGTTCAAGATTATCTTTGTGTCAGTTTGCAGTCCATGCACTGTCACGCTTGTACATGCTAGCAGCTAATCAACGCTGCTAGCATGTACGACCTTCAGCTGCTGCAGTGAAGCCCTCAGCCAGTTCACGTTTCTTTGTACTCGGCTTAGAATAGAAAGTGAGAATTAAATCAATATGTAAAACTTTACATAATTCTGCCAGCATGGCAGTGGATAGGGAAAAAAAGGTTTGCAGCCTTGTTGCCATGCTAACAACTTCATATTGTGTAACTGAGTGAACCTGAAATGGCCTCCGTGAAATGCAGCTGTGTCTGACCCACTTCTGATTCACACTGCTCCACCATCTCCTGACATGTTTTTTCTCCTTCTTCTCCCCCCTCTATATCCTGGCCTCCCTCGCCTTTACCTCCCACCCGTCTTCCTCTCGCTCTTCCTCATCTCTCTTCCTCCCTTTCTACAGGATGGGCAGGGCAGCTCCCAGAATACAATCTGAAAACCCTGAGACCTCTCACGCCCCTGTAGGATTACTACACTTTAACTACAGTATTACAACACAAAATCTCTCATAGTTTGAAGGGTTCGACAAAAGGTGCTTCAATATAAACGTCTCCATCTGCTGCAGAAAGCACCCATCCTACTGCTACTACAGGATTACGCCACACCTTCATCCAATCAAAACCTTTCAGAGACACAGGAAGCAGGCACCCCCGGCTGCACCAGGCTGCCCCAGGACCATAAACCAAAGAAAGCACCGGACCAGTAACCCAGACCAAAACAGAATCAGGACAGACCAGAAGAGACCAGTCGAACTCAGTAAAGGACAGTGGAAAAGTTTGATGGGACTCTTGACGATAGGTGAGTAAATCTATCTTGATATTACTGGGTTTCCTCTCTGCACTTGAAGTGATGATGGATTTGCTTTTAGTCATTTCTGACTCTTTGTTGTCACTTTTAGCTGTTATGAAACTGTTTTGAGTAATTTTTCCAGTTTGAGTCCATTTGGTGTCTTGTTTTAGTCATTTATTTTGTCTCTGCAGTCAATATTAGTTGTCTTATGTCTGATTTTAATCTTTTTTTCTCAGTGTTAGCAATTTTTTCGTGTTTTGAGTCTCATTTTAGTCATTTTACTCTTTTTGTGGTCATTTTTTGTGTGTGTGTGTTTGAATGTTTTTAGTTTTTGTGAGGCTACTTAGTCATATGTCATTTAGTCAGTTTGGTTTTGTCATTTCATTCATTAAGAGACATATTTAGTTTTTGTTAATTTTTGTTGTTTTTAGCTGTTTTATAGTGCAAAAGACTTTTTGATAGAGACACAATATATAGAGAGCGTACAGAAACAGAGTTTGTAACATTCTCACAAACTTGAAAGCAAAATTTGGTATGACCACCATTATTCTTCAGCACAGTCTGAACTATCTGAGGCAGATTTCTGTAATTTCTTTAAATAGTGTTCAGGAACAGTTCTGCAGGCTTCTTGAAGGACATTCAAAGTTCTTCTTTGGTTTCTGCCATTTATTCTGATCCCACACTGCTTCCAAGTGTTGAGGTCCAGACTTTGGGGAGTTCCACTGTGCGCTTTTCTATCCAGGTATGCCTTTATTACATGTTTGGAATCATTGTCATGCTGAAAAATGAATCAGACAGTAAATTTGATGGTACTTTCTTCATAATTCCATCCCTTTTTGTCAAGATCTTCAACACTACTGGCTCAAATGCAGCCAGACCATGACAGAGCCTCCACCATGTTTTATAGATGGCTGTAAATGCTCACTGTTGGACCTCTCTGGAATTCCTCTGTAAAATACTTATGATGATTTGAACCAAACATTTCTCATTTGGATTAATTTCTCTGTAAAACCTGTTTCCACTGATCCGGTCTGGATCCAGACCAGGTTTCTTCCTTTACTTGAGAAGGGTTTCTTGATAGCCACCCTTCCACTGAGACCATTTCTAATGAGGTATTAGTGAACAGAAGATGGATCAACTTCAATTTTTTCTTATTTCTTATATACATGACTTTCAGGTAATGATTGTCTGCTGTAGATATTTTTGGGGCCTGACACTTCTTCTGTATCCTTCACTTGTACAGTTTACACTGCACTCGATGCTGAGGTATACCAAGTATCACTATTAGTCCTCTGAAAGTTACAAGGTACAATGATTACACTGAAAATGAATGAAAAAGCAGCCAATGTCCTTCAGAAACCCTGGACAACTATTACTCAAGACATCTTTAAAAAACATCACAAGTCACACTTCTTGAGGCAAATTATAAAGAAATGAGTGGTGGTTCAAGACATTTGAGCAGTATTCTACATTGCAGTGATTTTTAGGGTATTTTGTGGTCCTTTCATAATCTTCTGACTGAGTTTTGTGGATTTCACATAAAACACCAAAAAAGAGCCACTTCAAGCAAACAAATCTCCAGATGAAAGTGTGTTTCGATCTTAGGCCAGTATCATAGCACCTGAGAAAATGATATAAGAAGATGGCTTGTTTTATATTATGGCTGAACGTACATTTATGGAGCACTGACATTATATTCTGAACCTAAAATCTGGGAGCATTTATGCAAGTTTACAAGTTATATGCATCAACAACTGATTCAAGAACTGAGTAATTTGCCTGGACAAAAGCCTGTAAATGCATAGAGTGGGTCTTTTATTTAATTTATCCTGGATTATTTATCAGTTTGCAGACATGTGTGTTGAGAAATTGTTTATCTGGAGACTTCATGCTGTTACCTCGCTGTATGCGTCAGGACAGGATTTGTAGTAAAAGGACTAAAACAAGAAAAAAAAAAGGACAAGTGTGATCTTTTGAAACACTTCCAGGCACTCATTCATTTTCAGTCTAATATAAGACCCCATTTCTGCTGGTTCCTCCACCTCTTCATTTAGGTTCCTCCAGCATATTTAAGGTCAATGAAGTCTTTTTTTATATCTCAGTCTAGAAAGAGCATAAAAAAACACTCCTCGTTGGCTCACATTCATGCCACAACATTGCAAACCTTGAGTCATGTTTGCAGGTCTGAAGAAGAAGTGAATTAGCTTTTCTGCTGCCATGATTCAAACAGCGCTCACATCCTGCAGCTATTGGCTGCAGTGAAAGCAGCTGAGGCACCCTGTCAGTAGTGGAGGAGGAAGCCATTTTTTTTTTTGTTTCTTTGGGCTTATTTTGTGTCTCTTTATGGCTGTTTTTAGTCATTTTGAATATGTATCTATAGAATCACCAGTCGAATTATTATTACCTTTGGAAGTTATTCTTCTGCCCCCACCTTTGTTGTTGCAGAATTCTCCCATAGGTTTAATTCAAGGTTGTCTGAATATAAAGTCTACGTGTTATTATGGGGCTTGTACTCAGATGTTATAAAGCCTCTGGATAAATACACTAGAGAATTTAATACTGAAACTAGTGAAAAAATTAACTAGAACTCAACTACTTTTAAAAATACAGACTGAAAGAAAACTAAACAGAATAAAAAATAAATGAATGAAATACAATTTTCTTAAAAAACATAATGGAAACAACAAAAATGCCCTCACTGTGATTTGATCATTATATCAGAAAAAATTGATGATGATTGATGAAAATGAACTGAACAAGTATTTGAGTAACAAAAAACAACAATGTGATTAAAAAGCAATCACCAAAGAATAAAGATATATTAAAGGTACGAGGACCCCTTTCTGACCTCGAGTCCAGGAAAACTAACCCGGTGTTCCCCTCCTGACTCCTCCAATAATAATGACAATATCTAAACTGCCTGATTAATTGGCTTTAGGCCAGTTCTATTGTAACAAGGTGGAAGTGTGTATGGAGGCTGAAGGCAAACTGTCAGCAGAAGTAAATACATGCTTCTCACCGAGCCTTCACTCTGCAACTTGCTGTGCTTTTTTTCTTCTCTTTCGGCCTCTGAAACACAGAATTTGAAATTCAGGACGTCAAGCTCATTTTTTTCAAAATTATTTTATTCTGATCACTCGGTGTGTAAAACAGCCAGACTGTGATCGCTGTCAGCTGGAAACACAGACGCTCTTCTCACTACAGAGGAACATTCAGTCTTTCTGAATTATACAAGAGGGCCGTGAAAGTACATCTGAGCTTTTTATCGGTTTTCCAGCTGTCAACTAAAATTATACTTAACGTTCAGATGTCACAATGTAGACCGCTGATACACTCATTGGATTTAAAATATTTTTTGAGTAAAAAAAAGTATTTTTTAATGGAATTTAGTTGGTATTCATCACATGACAGCTCGTCAATTTCAAATGTACTGAGAATAACCAACTAAACGCATAATGTACCAAGTTTACATATTTGTCTAAATTGCCATAAATACAGCTGTGGTCATGCGTATGAATCTCATTATAATTTGTTTTTAATGATTTCTTTGAACTGTTCTTTTTCCATGGAGGGATAATTGTACAGCATAGGTCTTTAATGACTGAAACAAGAATTAGAGGCACAAGTTTGAATTCATTTGGGATTTTCCCTAACACTTTTGATATCTATCAACAAGCTTCAATGAATGAAACCCATTAGACACCTCAGAGTTAATAGAAAAATAAACCTGTTAAGGGATTCACAAAGATTTAGATTCTGTTTGAAATAGATGGACTCTGTCCCTTGTCATTTGGCAGTTAATGTTCATCAATCAGTTGTTGACAGAGAAAATTCAGTGTTTACGTGTAACCGTCATCCGACTCTTCCTATGGTCTTCTGGAGCCAAAGCATTTTTAGATCTCACTCTTACTTTCAGATGAAGAATGTAGCCTCAGCATTGTTCTGTGTAGGAGGACAGTGGCTTCATTCAGGACAAAAACTGCAAATGATCAAAGTGTTGACCCCAAGTTATTTCAGGACAAAGCCTACTGCTGCTCTAATCGAACAAAGAATTTCAACTTTTTCACAAAAGTTGAGCCTAAATCGGAGAAGCACAGAACATCCTTGATCAGATCGGTCCTGAAAGAAACCTGAGGACCGACCCGAGGAGACATTACATAACAGACCACTCTGCAGAGAAGAGTGGAGGAAAACAGTCGCTGTGAGCAACACAAAAGCTGCTCCTGCTCCCACTGAGAATTACCTGAAGGACCCATTAACATTTACAATAGCAAGCACAAAGATAACAAGGAGCTGCACTTTTACCAGGGAAAATATACTTTGACTGCCGATATGTAGCAGAAACGTTTTGCTCACTCAGGTGTGAAAGTCTGAATTTCAGAGTGGCTGGGAAGAAGTGAGATGGAGGGAAGAATGGGAAGAGAAGAGGGATGAAATAAAATGGAAGAAGCAATTTGGAGATGGAAAGAAAAAAATGAATTCATCTACATTTTCCAGGTGTTTGAAGATCTCTTTGCTGAATTGATTATAACCTTTTTTTTATTAGCTCTACTTCTCTGTCAGATTTATGAAAGGGCAATACTAGAACTTTACTCAAATTTCTTACAGATCGTCTGCTGTTGGGTATTTTATTAGATGAGGGGATTTATTACTTCTAACTTGTCTCATAGTGGCATTTGGTTAAGGTCCTCTGGTATAACAATTAACAAGCTGGGTTCCTCTCTACCTTCATTTTTCAAAGTCTAGTGAAGGGTAGGATCTGTACAGATAAAATAGAAACAATATTTCCTTTAAGGCTGAAGATATCTGCCTTTATAGTGGATATAAAAGACATAAATCACAGGACCTTTTCCTTGACGACAGCGGTTCGAATCCAATATAAGACCATTAATTTAGACCTGATTAGAAGGCAGTGGTAGAAACTGCATAAAAGCATTTATCAGATATTACCATATCTGATAAATATCAGATATGGTTAAAAAAAAAAACTGCCATTGATAGATTGACTATTCTGTTTTAATCCATCTATCTAAAATATGAGCAGATTTTTTTTGTGTGTGAAAAAAATTTAACTGAAACAAGAAACATAATGCTGAATTGTGGTGAACTCCGTGAATCTGGTGACCATAACAGATTTCTTAATAATAAAATTTAGGTCCTTGTTTTAAAACCCAAGAACCTTTAGAAACAGATGACAGCGTGCAACTGTATTGCACGCTGTTGTACAACAGTGTAAGTCCTGTACCAGGGGGTAAACGCTTGTATCAACCAAGGAAAGAAATGCAAATATTCACAGACACCAATTAGGAGCATATTTATGAATATAAACAAACTCAAATCATTTTCTGTTCTGTTTTAAACAGCATTGTGATGCCAGATTTTTATATCAGCATAATACACACCTGAATTAAGATTAAGCTCATACTTGCAATTTATGAAGGTTTTTTTGTACATGGATTCTGTGAATTATGAAATTTTGACATAAATTTGTAGACCTCACTCTAAAAGGTTTAAATTATGGCTTCTGATGTCAAAATAACCACTATAAGGGGCAGATGTTTAGTTTAGGACGTTGAGAGCCTGTGTGTCTATTTTGGTCTAAAGTCACACTAAAGTATTTTACTAAGGATTCAGTACAGTGTTTCAATCAGGAGCACAGGCAATGTCTAAACTAACAAATAACAGAACCTCAGTTTTGCTTTTAAGGTTTATGGACATCCAGATTTTTAGGAACCCTAAACAATATAAAACCAACTGCTAGGTCTTCAACTTGTTGGACTTTAGTAGTAAATGTAATAGAGTATTGTCCACATAGAATGACATCCGTTTTTAAATGTAGAGCCCAAAGGAAGCAGGTATTGTTCAGAAAAGAACAAGACCATGAAGGGACCCTCAAGGTGTTCCTTGAGGGACACCACAGGTTGGAGAAAACTCAACATGGCTCTTACCTTGCACACTGTGTCAGGCGAGAAAGTGTGATACTGTCATCTAAACTATTGAAAGAAGCAGTGTAGCTTGACAATGAAAATTTCTTCGATTTCAGGCTGGAACAAGGGGCCAGCTTATTTAATTACCACTTACAAAAATAGTTAAATGAAATGTGTTTTTGAGAACACTTCATTATTCTGTCAAATGGTATAATCATTTTTTGGGAGTTTCCAACCGTTCCCCTCCCCACCTCACATCTGCCCCATCCAGACCTCAACTTTAGACAAATGAAGAGGCAGGAAATGTGACTTCTGGAAAAGCAGTGGATGGGATGCATCAAATGGATGAATCCTGTGGACATGTAGCATTTAGAAACTCCTGTGTAATCAAGCTTTTCATCAACAGTGCATGTCACAGATTTATATTTGAACAGCTGTCACATTGTTGGCTCGCCTTTTGTCTTTGCCTTCATTTTGAAGGTTAATCCGTCAAAACAACAGTGAAAAGCTCTAATTTATTGAGCTTTTATTTCAGGCACTGAGGCATGAAAATGCAGTTTGGCTTTTTCTGTGCATTCTTTTGTTACGACCGATGAGAGCATCTCAGTTCAAAACCCTCAGAACAGGTGGAGATAAAAAGAAAAATGCACACAGGAGTGAAAACCTCAACAGCTGCAGGGCTATTCAGAAATGCTTCGTCAGTGAGTTTGGCTTCAGAAGTGTTTGTTGCCTTTTTAAACAGACAGAAAGGGGGATTTCTCAGGTCTCACCCTGCTAATCAAAAGCAAAGAAAACATAGTCTTCAGTCAGTTTAGTGATTCTGGACTCCAGTCGACCACCTTCACTCTTTATGAAAGGTCATTTGAATGACAGGAAAGTGATTCGGTGTCTCTCATTGGTAGAGCTGAAGTGGACGCTGAAGTGGAGGCTGAAAATCAAACCCTGCAACTTAAAGCTGATTGCAGAGGGAACCGTCAAGGCAGCAAGTGGACAGAGCTGGACATTAATACAGGCTCTGTGTTTGAGAGTGCACGGGTTATTTTCAATAAGCACAGATGCAATACACTGATATTATATGACCTTCACTCCTGGTGTTGGGTGCCAGTATTTACTGGGAAAACAGGGAGACCATAAACACTCAGTGAACTAATGACAAACTGATAATAACACCATTTTCCGCTCATTTTGTACAACCAGGACTGAACAGAAAGCGGCAGAAGACAAAAGAGCAGAGCTGAAAAACTAGGTTACAGTAAGTGCGTCTCCTGGGATTTCACTCACTTTTTGTCCACACTAGAATTCCACTGCCATTAGATGGATTATGGATCAGCCACAGCATTAAAAAAAAATCCACTTTTCCATCCATTTTCTTCCTCTTATCTGAAGTTGGGTCATGTGGGCAGCAGACTAAGCAGCATTTTCCCTTTTTTCCTGGGGGGATCCCAAGTTGTTCGCAGACGACTTGACATATATAACATCTTCCAGTAACCTGTCTAAGGTTAGGTTTAGAGTCAGAGTTTATTTCACAATCACCTTTTATATAATTTTATAGTTATATGGTGTTTCCCTATTTAAGGATTCAAAGGGGAAAAACCTGTTAAAAGAAAAACTGTAAGACCAAAATGAATGTGTGGCTAACACAAACTATACTAGTGGATGTTAAGAGGCTAAAACTATCTATCCAGTTTGTTTTGCTCGTGTAAAGTCAGGTTACAATGGTAGGGGCTGAGCATTGTCCTCTGCATGTCATTTCCTCTAGCATTGTTTTCTAGTTCCTCTTAGAGGATCATGAGGCACTTCCATGTCAGATCTGCAGGAATTCTGGGTTTACCATAGGGTCTCCTCCCAGCTGGATATTCTCAGGAAAACACCAAGGAGAGGCACGTAGGAGGATTGTCTGCCTCTAAAGCCATAGGCAAAATGATTTGATCATCGTGCATCACATGCATCATACTAATGGTTGGTTCTTAGTGGGCATTCAAAACTATGTTCGCAGAGGTAACCCTTTAAAGTATTTCCCACCACATCACTCAGGAATATCCTCATTCCTTCTTGTAGTCACTTCAACTGCTCACCTCAAAATCACAATATATGTCATCTGTTTGTACCTATGATCTCATTCTTTTGGTTAATACCCAGGCTTAGAACCTAGATTGATTGGTAAACATTTGACTTCCAGCATTTAAAACCAGCTGCCAATATTGTGTAGGTCCTTGTGCCAACCAAGCTCCTCTTGTCTGTTAGGAAATGGATATAATTCCATGGATTAAGCTTGTTCTGGCCCATGCCAAAGACGGAGTATCAGAATCTAGAGGCCTGAGTAACAGGTTGGGCTGTTTTGGAGCAGTATTTTGCATCAAGATGGGGCGATGAATAATTTTCAGGGGAGTGCTATTGTTGTGGTGTGTATGGTGGTCTGCAGTGATGTTTAAGTGGGAGGTAAATTTTTTTTAAAAACATGTCAAAGAAATCTTCCATGGATCCGGGTTACTCTAACGCCTCAAGCATTCAGGTGCTAATTGGGATCCTGGGAGACTGGAGGGCAGTTAAACACCTTGGGCTCTCTGTCATGTTCCTCAAGCCATTCCATACCAGTTTTTATGGCAGAGGAGGGTGCAGTGTCTGCGTAGGGATATGATCCAGGATTTTGGACCTGTCACTCCATAGAAACATTAGAAGTGTTATGAAGCAAAAATTATGACAAACAAGACTCTGAACATTTAACCAGCAAAACTCCCACATCAAGCAAGAAGTGTAAAGGGTTCAGCTTTAACAACTACACAAATTTGTGTCCTCGGTTCCCAAAACACTTACAGAGTGTTGTTAAAAGAAGATCTGATGCAACACAGTGAAAACTCTGCCACAGCCCCAACTTTATTTGAGTTGTTTTGCAGGCGTCAAACTCCAAATGAACACATATTCTAAATAAATAAATAAAAGTTCTCCATTTCATCATTAAGTGTAGAGTTTAAGTTATAAAATATCATGCAGAATTCCATTTTTTGTATTGAGATGATTCAGATGCAATATTTATATTGATGATATTTTAATCTTGATTTTACCGAAGTTGTCAAACCCAAATGCCCAAATGATCAATTAAAATTATTGTTGCATGACTACAGTAAAATCATTCTTAATTAACCTTTAATAGCACAAACAAGTCAATCAGTAAAAAGTCCTTTTATTTCAGGAACAAAGACTTTAAAACTCCCGCGTACGTGTTATTATGAATGTTTTTGTTTTTAGCTTTGTGTGACCTTTGCCCAGTGCATGCTGGGAAACTCTGGAGCCTGCTCTTGCTCTAAATAGCAGTGTGTTGGTGGAAAAGGAATCAAAGAGTCTTTTTAATTTGGTCCTGTGACATTTTACAGGCTGACATGTCATCTTGTGTGCTGAGGATTCCTCCACAGGGTGAGATGTTAGAGTGAAATATATCAGCAATTACCAAGCTTTTACTGCAGTAAATGAAAGGAAGTGATTCATTTCAGGGAGCCGCTTCTCTGTGTCCTGTTGGCGCTGCTTGATTACCCTCCGTTCACTTCAGCATGCTGTCGAAATCAGTTTAAAGTATGTTTGGGGTATTGGCTTTTATGGAAAACTGAAATTATGGTTGTGTGGTAATGCTGCTGAGAGCGGGGACCGCTTTGAAAATTCGCTGCTGGTGCTTTCAAGGACACTTTCTCAGTATCTGAGATTTTTAAAGCTGGGAACTCAACGGAAAGATTTGAATGCAGCAATCGACAAATTCAGACAGTTTTTTTTAAAAGCTCACTTTCCGCTCAGAGCTCACTTGAAACGTAACTATTTATGGAGTGTGAGGGTACTAAAAAGGTCCAAACAGCTGCTTCATGTCCACTAAGTGTCCAGGTGTTCAGGAGTACTACCGCACATGTGCACAAAGTTGAAGACCACAAGCTGGAAAAGTTAAAAAGTGTGTGGAGCTGGAATGTAATGAAATGAAATTTGCATGATTGGCCATCACAACACCAAAGGAACAGATAGCGCCTCATATTTTGTCACTAATCCTATGAGGATTTGATATTTTGGCCATACCAGTGAGGTTTGTTCAGATTTAATTCAATTAATTTAAGTGTACGTTCTCTCATCATCATATTTGTAGTCATTGAAGCAGATCTGACAGCAGCACATGATAAGATTCTTAATTTTTTTTAAATACCAGAACAACACTACACTATACTCAGCTCGTCTTTTAACCAGTACAGAAGCTAATTTACTCCAACCTGGCCTCTGTTCAACGCCTCCTTTTTGTTTTAGGATCCATTTTAAGATTTTATTATTTGTTTCTAGTAAAACCTTTAATGGATCAGCATCACCATAGACATCTGAGCTGCAGACTCAAGGTTGCTGAGGTCCAAGGATCAGCAGATCTCCCTGGCCATGTTAGGACGTTGGCCCAAAAGGTCACCTGATCTTGACCTCATTGCAGGTGGCCACCGTGACATCACCTGCGAGTTTGTGAAGTTGTATTTTTGAAGCTTTAAAATCATTGTCCTTTCTGAATCTAATGAGAGTCATAATTTCCAAAATGAACATCATACTTCATTCTGTAAGTCATCAGATGTTATTTAATTTCTAGCCTGCTCTGATCCTGAGATGTACAGCTGCGATTATGAATGACCAAACCAATTATTTTGCTGCCTCCCTCCTCATTGTGCTGCTCTGGTTTTGTCTTGTTGTTATGAATCCAGCCACATCCTTTAATGCGTAAGAATAATAAAACCAACTCAGCTTCTTAGTCCTGTGGACAACAGCAGATATTATTTATTTCAAAAGCTGGGTGTTAAATAACCATGATTGTAATTTTTGCCCAGCTGAGATTGGTCTGTTTTTAAAAGTTAAATTGTTTTTATATGAAACTTTTATATGAAACTTTTATATGAAACTTTTATATGAAGCTTTTCTAACCGTGTTGTCAAAGAGCCTTTGTAGGTGTTGCCTTTTTTTACCTTAGGGAAACAAGTCTGTTGTTTTTAAGAAAAAGCATTAAAGAGAAAGCAGCGGTGTGGTCCTTTAAACATGAGTGGTTCCTGCTGAGTTCATAAATCCATATTCGAATATCTGAACTGTCTCTGAACTCCCATCTGCTTCTCATCCCGTCAGCTTACATCGGTCCTACGTTGGAAATCACTGCGTTCCCCTGGCTTTTATTTCTTTAAACCCAGCTGAAGTGTCTCGGTGTGGATGGACATGTAGACTTTAAGCTTAGTGCTGCGATGGCTGAGCAAGCATGACAGACACACGACGGAGAGAGAGAGAGAGAGAGAGAGAGAGAGAGAGAGAGAGAGAGAGAGAGAGTCAGCAGGTTGATGTTTTAAACGGGATCTGCGAAAATTGTTCAACTCCGTTGCCATAGCAACTGCGAGCATGTAGATCAGGAGGCTTTTTTTAAAGCACGCACACACATACAGAGTGACACACTGAGGTTAGCACAGGATTCCCTGCTATTCCAGTTTCTATGACAACTCACAACTCATCCTCGCCTCCCCGTCTTCCTCGCTTTCATCCTTAGCTGTAATGGAAGCAGCCATTAAGTTCTGACTCCGGCTCTGCCCGGTTTTATCAGTGTGAGTGGTAATCAGCTGTTAATTAGTAGCAGTGATGATTAATATGAACAATGATTAAAGGAGTACTAATGCAGTGTTAGAACATCAGCAGCAAGAGGCGCATCAGTCAGGAGAAGCTGCTGGGAGGGACGTCAGTTAAAGCATTTTTTCCTTTGACCTCTTTAGCTCGATGGAAGTGATTGGACCATTTGACCTGTCAGCATTGTTCATTAGGGATAACGACATGTGTTTCATGTCCTGAGTCTCTTAGACTGTTTTCAACCACAGGATTTAGCAGGATTGGCGTGTCCTTCTTATTGAACTGCCGATTTCTTTCTTTCTTTAATTTAAATAAGTAAAAATCACAACAGTCATCAAGGATGTTTCTGGTATAAGGTGAAGGCCCAATAACATTACATACTCAAAACCAAGAGATCCAACAAGTACAACAGCAGGGAGAAAAAAAATCCACTTCACTTTAAAAGAAAACAACAGCCAGTGTTCTTCATTCATGCTGTGGTGGAAGACAAGGACACACCTGGTCTGATGTGGCTTTCACTTCCAACTCACCTGTTGTTGTGACTCAACATAGAAATAAAACAATAATGGTACCAATTAATTTGTAGTACCTAAAGAGAACCAAGTATTTTGTAGTATCTAAAGGAAACTAAGTAAATGGTAAATGCACTGATTCTTATATAGCACTTTCTACTATGACTGAGCAATCAAAGTACTTTGTACAACATGCCTCCTTCACCCATTCACATACAAAAATACAAGCACTACAGCTAAGTGTGTTCTTCACACTGACGACGTGTCGGAGAGCAACTTAGGGTTTGTTTCTTATCCAAGGATACTTTGGCATGCAGAGTGGAGCAGCTATGCATTGAAACAGTAGTGCTCTACCTCCTGGCCCCAGCCACCCCAAGTAGTTTGTAGAGGCTAAAGGTAACCAAGTTGTTTGTGATATCTAAACCAAACCAAGTTGTCTGTAGTGAAGGTAAAAAATACAAAAAACTTTGTAGCTGTTATTTCTCTGAGGCCCATATTGTGGCAGCTGTCGGGTCAAGGTAGCTATGCCAAAGGACATCTTGTGCACAGGTGGCTTCTGACTAAACAGCATCTTATTGGCCCCTGGAATGAGAACATATTGGACAAAACCTCTGAGAAAACAAGGCTCAAGGAGGAGCGGCCATCTGCTGTGACTGGTTGCAGAGTGAGGGGAAAGCAAAGAGAGAATAGAGGAGCATAAGGACCACTGACAACAAAAGAACAAAAGACACACTACGAGAGAGAGAAGACAAAATTCAAAGACATCCACTAGTGGCAAAGAAACACCTCAGGAGTGAAATGAGAGGAGTGAAGAAAGGCTCATTGCAATATGGGAAGTCCCCCAGCAGCCTGAGCTTAACTACCAAAACTAAAGGATGGTTCATGGTCACCTGATCCAACCATAACGATTAGCTTTTTCAAAAAAAGAAAGTTTGAAGAATGATCTTAAAATTAGAGAGGGTGTCTTCTGAATCTGAACTGGGAGCTGGTTCCACAGGTGAGGGGCCTGATAGTTGAAAGCTTTGCCTCCCATTCGACTTTTAGAAACTCAGGAATCACAAATAACCCTCCACTCCGAGTGGGAAGTGTACCGTTGAGATATTAAGGTATTATGAGGTCTTTATGATATGATGGGGAGTTGTTTTGGTTCAAGTGAAGAGCTTTCAGGGAGCTTTTCAACCAGATAAGAAGTAATTACAAGTTTAGCCTAGAAGTAATAATTATATGGACTAGTTTTTCAACATCACTCTGAGACAGGATGTTTCTCTTTACTTGCAGATGAAAGAAAGCAGTCTGCCATCAGACTTTTGTTTAATGTTTGGCTGCAGGACATGTCCTGTCCAAAAATTACTGCCATGTTCCTCACAGTTATGCTGGAGGCACACTAAGTGTCTGATTAGACACTGTGGTTTTAAGGTTTTTAGGCCCAAGAACAATAACCTCCATTTTGTTTAAATTTAAAAGAAAAAAATTACAAGTAATGCAGGCCATTATGTCTTTAACATATTTCTAGTCTGGCCTAAAGGATGGTAAATGGACTGGTTCTTATATAGCACTTCTCTATTTGATCACAAAAGGCACTTTAACATGCCCCGTTCACCCATTCAAATCATGTTTTTCTACTTCTAAGTGCTTTCTATCTAACACTGACACACATTCACAGTCCAATGAACACTTTGCTTGAAACTTGGGTTCAATATGTTGCCCAAGGATACTTTCACGTGCTAAATGGAGCAGCCAAGGATCACCACCAACCTTCCAATTAGTAGAGGACTTGCTCTACCTCCTGATCTTACAGCCATGATCGATAGAGTTGGGTGTCATCTGCAATGCTGTGAAAATGTGTGCAGTGTTTTCTTACAGTATTTCTGAAGCGAAGCATGCATAATTGCAATTAAAATTATGGTTCCGAACACTGGATTTGCTTTCATGCGTGACAAAAAGTCATTGGAAATAATTTGATGAATATCTAGTGCAGCTTCTTTAATCGCTGTGATATGACCTATGGTCCTCTAGACCTGCATCTGGTGGGTTTCTTTTAATTTAAAAATAATAAAGATGATATAATGTTATCAAAACAAAGGTGTATGTTACAATTATCAACAAATAATGTACTACTATTAAAATACTATATTATTTTCAGAATAAAAATTGCAAGATAACTGAGGAATGAATTTCATCCAGCTCCTCTTTCTCCTCTTTCCTTTCCCTTCCCTCTAACAATTTTCACACACCAACTAAACTTTAGTCAAACTGTTGTACAGACACTTCCCACTGTGTGAACGCTTGGTTAAGGGGTGAAAAACAGGATGTGATGTAACATCCTGAGGACATTATTAGCGTTGGAGGAGGTGGAGGTCATATCAGAGTCAGCAGCAGACTATATGAATAAGATATCGTCCCACGATCACAGAGAATTAAACTAAGAAGACACCTGGTCTTTAATTACATGAATGCTGATGTGCTACATTTGGTGTGCAGTGGAAAACACTAATGGAAAGCAGCCATTTTCACTGTTAACCTCTGTAAATGCAAAATATACCCTGTGAGGGATGTCTGTGGGAGGCTGTTAGATTCATGCCAATATCTCTGTCATAATGGAGACCGTTTTTCAATCCAGATTTTAATAGGATTTTAAGACATGGACATCTCTTCATTTAAGATAAACTTTATTTAAAAGTTAAAGAGGATCCATGAATGTGTATCCCAGCAAAGCAAAAGTGTGCAAAGCTGTCCCAGTAACTGTGTCAGAGGAAACTGAGCACAAGTAGAAGCAATGTGAGGATAGACAGACAACAAAAAGGCACGTAGAAGGTAATAAATAGAATAGATTTTCAGTCAGAAACAACATGAAATGAAGGATTTAGACTGGAGGTGGGTTGCAAAGTCACTTGCAGATGTGCAGTAACTCTAGCCAGCCTAAAGCAGGTTGAATAGCACAGTCTATATGGTTACAGCTGAGTAACTGGCTCATGCAGACTGGCTTAGGTTCAGCTGAGTTTGATTACATGGTCTGTCTGAACAAACACTATTATTAGTGTTTACTACTGAAAGATAACTACTATTCATTGTTATCTTTCACTACCAAATGGTTCTCATTCTGGAGCGTTAGTATTTTGTAAACTTAAGAATACACACAAGGTGTATTTTGGCATCTGTGCCTTGATGTGCTGCCTGTTGCAGTAATTGCTGCAAAGAGATAAATGTTGTTTCCAGTTGTATTAGTTTCTTCTGTGAGTATGCTAGGTTCTGCTTGGGTTCAAGTGACATTAATAAAATCATCAGCTGCCAATCCAAGGTGCATGTACCTGTCTGCTAGTTTTTTGTGACCACATGAATTCATCTATGGGGCACTCCACATACACAGCACCAACTGAGCATGTACTGTTTAGTCCCTCAAGCAGATTATAAAGAACTAAAATGTCATGATTACTTGTCCATTCTGTTGTGTTTGGAGTGTGTAATTTCTAAGACCATTTTTGCAACCATATAATCCATGTTGAATGGTCGTCTGGAACCTATTGTTTGTGCATATTTGGGTTGTGCAAATGGTTTACCTTTTTACGATTTACCGCTTAATTTCATTTTTATTTGCTTGTGCTTTCAACAAAAAAAACTGCTTGGTTAGCTTGAGGTACAAAAGCTACTTGCTTATATTTAAATGCTAAAAAGGAGTAAATCGGGTTTACTCACAAAGAACTACTTGGTCAGGTTTAGGCACTAAGAAGTATTTTGTCAGGTTTAGGCTCTATTCTATGCTGGGGTGTGCTGGGAGAGCAGCACAGCAAAGAAGGACTCATCCAGGCTGGAAAAACTAATCAGGAAGGCTGGCTGTGTGGATGGCATGAAGCTGGACACTGGTGACAGTGGCAGAGAAGAGGAAGAAACTGCTGGACATTATAGACAAGCCTGGGCATCCTCTGCATATGGTCATAAAAAACCAGAGGAGTCTGCTTAGCGACATGTTGTTTCTCCCCAAGTCTAGGACCAACAGACTCAAAAACTCCTTTGTCCCACATGCCATCGAACTGTTTAACTCCTCGCTCAAGGGGAGGGGAAGGGGAAACAGGAAAACAAGGAGGGTGGGGACAACAAAGCTGTAGTGTTTGTCACCGAGCAATAGACTGTGCAATAATAACTGGGCAATAGACTGACAATAGCTGAAATGTGCAATAGACTTCTGGCTGTCTACCATCCCACAAATGAGTATATTGGTTGCTATTGTTTTTTTATTCCTATCTATATATTGTGTATTTATATATGTGGATATATGCTAAATTATATTTATGTCCATAATATCTCATTCCTCTTTATTTGATATTCTAACTCTGCAATATGCAACTTCCATCGGTGTTCTGCTACTGGAAATTGAATTTCCCAGAGGAACCCACCCGAGGGATTAATAAAGTTCTATTTAATCTAATCTATGAACTACTTGGTCTGCTTTAGGCACTAAGAACTGCTTGGTCAGGCTTAGGTACTGAAACCTACTTGATTAGGTTTAGGTACTAAGAACTATTTGGTCAGTTTGACATAAAGATTGTGGTTTTGGTAAAACAGTCCCCCATCCATGATGAGTTGGGAGTGGCAGAGCTGTCTCAGTGATTTACCAGCAGCTTTGAATGGCATCATTAATTCCAGCAGGTGTGACAAGGTTCTAAGATGTTGCCTATATCTGCTCTGTGATTAATGCAGCAGTCATAATCACCATTCTTTCCGTTTCAGCCACATGCCTCTGAGTCCGGCTGCTGACACCAAACATGATCGCCCGCGGCAACAGGCGGTTACAAACGGCAACCCGGCAGGCTCTGTTGTTGCCAGGGACGACGAGGGAGAGGACACGCCCACTGGGAACAGCATTGTCGTCCGCATCGGCATCCCGGACCTGCAGCAGACGGTAACACACACACGCACACACAGGCGTACTGTGTGTTGATGTACAGTTTGTATATAAACATAAGGCATAGCACAAACCTGTCTGTCTGTCTGTCCGGCTGTCTCTTTCTCTGTCTGTCCGCCTGTTTCTCTGTCTCTGGCTCTCTCAGAAGTGTTTGCGGTTGGACCCAGAGTTACCAGTTTGGACCAGTAAGCAGAGGGTTCTGGTGACGTTGACTCAGTCTCTGTCGGATGTTTTGAACTATGGTCTCTTCCAGCCGGCGTTCAACGGCCGAGCCGGAAAGTTTCTGGACGAGGAGCGGCTGCTGAAGGAGTATCCTCTCCCACCCATCACACCCATCCCGTACCTGGAGGTAAACTTTACGTTAGTATTTCTACAACACTAGAACATACTAAAACATACAGCACTGCTATGACTTACAGAAGGTTATATTAGGACCGCTCAAGTGCAGTAATATTTAGAGAAAACCCTGTAATATTTTTCTAGATTAAAGTTTAGTTGATCAAAAACCCATGTACCTTAAATTGTCACGGTTAAGTGAAGTATTTATACATAACAAACAGATATTTGAACCGGTGGATTAGATATCAACAACACCTCTTTAGGACAACTTTCTTCCAGCATGCTGTTTTTGCTTTTTCATAGCTCTGACAATCTGCATGCAGACCTGGCTGTGAAGTCTTCTCCCTTTGTTGTTTTTTAGTAAAATTAACTCTTAATGATACAAACAAACCAGTGCACAAGTACAAATGCAGACATCTGCATAGTAGTAATGCAGTATCCCCCAGTCTCTTGTGAAAAGTAGAATGCATCTATCACTACCATTGGCAGTATAAAACAGGGGATTTCAAACTCACTTTATATGATGGACCACATACTGCCTACTTTAATCTTAAGTGGGCCAGACCAGTGAAACTCCCCTTTCTGTCAGTATAAAGACGTTTAATTACACATTTAAGCCTTGAGATATCTTAGTATAAGAAAAAGTGCAATTTCAACAGCGAGTTTCCGTTTTTTTCTGCATTACAAAGAAATGCTGCTGTAGTAAACAACTACTGTGACTTAAATTGTATATTGTAAGAAAAAAAACTATTTCAATAGTAGATGGTAAAAAAAAACAAAACAAGAACCTTTTTGTCATTTAATTTTTTCTGTTTTACCTAATTCCTTTGGTGTGGCATTAATGACCATGGAGGAAGTCTAATTATCTAAAGATAAAGTTGTAAAACATATTAAATACAATTAAAATTGGCCCCTGGGCCTTATGTTTGACACTTCTGGAATAAAAGATGGCTGTAGCCTACATACATTTCCCTGATGCACCTTAAACCTGCATTCTTTCTAATAGGCAGCAGAGGGCAAACTTTGTGGTTCCAAATAACTTATAGATGTGTATAGATAGAAGTCTTTTCGAAAAACTCCTTTCTGTATGGAGCTCTGTAAACACTTTCCTGATCAGTTTATCATCGTCTTTAATTTATGGTCACAATAAAAGTCGAGAACGAGGATTATTTACTAGATGCTCACTGACTAAAGATTAGCCAATTAGCCAATGAGCATGTGATATCACAGTAAGCTCCACCCCTTTCAAAACAGATTTCTTGCTGTGGTTCCAGCAATTTTCACACATAAACATGCTGCTGGGACACTTATTACTCTTGGCTGTTTGGTGATCTTTTTAATTACAATTTAAAAGCATGACGCTAAATCATGAGATCTCTACATGCATCATGTACCTTCAGTTTATTCCAAACTGACTCTTTGTGTCTCTTTTTTTGCAGTTTCGTTACAAGAGGAGAGTTTACACCCAGAGTTACGTGGACGACAAACAGCTGGCAAAGCTGCATACCAAGGTAGGAAACACAATACTGTTAATGAAAGATTTAAATCCTGCAGAATTATTACAGTATTAATGCAAATGCTCACACTGTGTCTCCAAATAAGGACACAAAAAGGTTTACTGCCGTATTCCCACAGTTACAATACTGCTGCGAGTGATTATATGAAGCTTGGGTGAAATAAATAATGAAAGGATTTAAATAAATATGTGCAAAAATAGTCGTACATTTAATATGCAGAGGGATGCTTTCGGAGATGTGTTATTTATATTTGGCTGAGAGTGCAAAAAGGATCAGGAAATTTTAGCAGCATTTGCTTTACTGCGACTCCTCCACACTCATCTCAGATTTTATTCTGGGAGTTTGCGCTGCTTCTTCATAGAATATTATTCAGTAAATAAGAAAATTATGTTGTTTCTTTCCCTGTTAGGCCAATCTGAAGCGCTTCATGGAACATGTTCACCAGAAGAATGTGGAGAAGGTTTCCAAGTGGTTGGAAAAAGGCCTCGATCCCAACTTTCATGACTCTGACACGGGAGGTGAGCAAATCACTTCAGCATTACTTTTCAGAGGTCTGAGCTTTCCTCGCTACACAGTACGTTGTTAAGCTTGTGTTTAGGAGTTTTGTCTTTGGGATGAACCAGTTTTTGTCTGAGTGTGTGTCTGGGTCTGAAGTACAGTCTACATCAGAGACCAAACAGCCACTTCATAAAGAGCATAGAAGAGCCACCTCGACGGGACAAGACTTGGCTGTCCATCTGCATCTAAAGGACAAAGGTCACTTTTTCGAGGACGCCAATGTTCACATTTTGGACAGAGAAGACAGATGATTTGAAACAGGAGTGAAAGACGCCATATATGTCGACTGTGAATGACCATCTTTGAACAGATGCGGTGACTTACGACACCAGTTGTCTGCCATCTATTATCCAGTTTTGAGATCCCTTCCCAGACAACCTTTAAAGAAACATTACTAACACACTTGCATGTAAATACATATCAGCAATCTAGCTTAATCTTACCTGACACAGAAGGAGCCTGAAATGTACTTCATACCTTCCTTGGTCAGTAGCGACTTGTTGGCTTTAAATAAATGATCGCCCCCTGCTGGTACTGCAACTTAAGCATGTCCATTTCACACCTACTAGAGGCAAAACCATGAGATCCACACGATGAACCAGCGGGTCTATTACATGCTTTGCAGTGATATTGGTGCTTTATTAAAAAAAAAAAAAAAAAACGAAGTGAATTGAACATCATCCTCACTTGGTTTCCATGTTGCTTCTCACATATTAAATGGCTTGTAGGTGGTTTTCTGATTAGCAACGATACGCCTTCTGTTATGTGTTATGTACCAACCTCTGAATCCATTTTCAGACTTCCTGACTCACTGTTAGGAGGCTGTTTTTTAGTTTCTAATTACAGCTTTGATGAAGCAGATGTAAATATGTAAGTTTATGCAGTTTTTCAGATTTTATTTCTCTCAGGAGTGTCTGATCTTTGGAGCCCGTCGTTGTTCAGTTTGCCCTCAGAGCTGTGGAGCTGTTACTGACTTTAAAGGTGGATATTCTCCTTTCGACTAACAAAGACTTGTCTCCATGTGCCTCAGAGTGTCCTCTGACTCTGGCCGTGCAGCTGGAGGAGAGCTGCGAGCTTATTAAAGTTCTTCGCAATGGAGGGGCTCACCTGGACTTCAGGACCAGGGACGGCATCACCGCCCTTCACCGGGCCGTCCTCTGCAGGAACAGCGCCGCCCTCACTGTAAGAAAACACCTCTTTTTTTCTCTGGTTTTGTCTTCATGTTTTCACTTTGGTTTGAATCACACCACAGCTCACTGATTTTTGTAGGTTTCAGACAACAACAAGACATTTCAGTCGAGTTTTTCATCTTCTGAGCTACCAAAGTCTTGCTTCCTGTCTGGGTTTAACATTAATATACAGCGATATTTTTTCAGTGAGGACAGAATGACTCATTCCATCTGACAGCAACATTTAAAAAAAAACCGACTGGAAAAACACATCACCTGATAAAATCAGCCAGCTCACCTTTATATAAATGTTGGCTGCTGCCTGCCTGTTCAGTGTTTCAAGCTAGGGAGTTATTGCCATTAAATATATATTTTTTAAAATAAGCAAGCCATTGAGCAGTATTTATACAACAAAGTGTTTTACAGGAAATAAGATTAAAAGAACAGAAACTTAGAAGAGCACAGGAAGTATCATAACCTAATTAAAAGCAAGAAAACACAAAACCAACCACATCAAAAACAAAAGCAGCTCCTGCAGCAGCTGTGGTTTAATTATTGATTAATTTCATGATTGGTGCGTCTGCAGGACCTCCATGGAGGGTGGTTATTAAATGGATTCATGTCGAACTGCTCCGTGTTGGACCAACATGTTTCCGCCACACTGCTGCCACTATCATTTCAAAAACAAATTCAACACCAAACCTTCAAAACCTGCAGTTCCTCTAACCTCCACTAGAGTAAGCAGTGAGTCCAACTTAACAGCGGAGATATATGTGTTTAAAGCCTCTAGGCAGGGTTTCCTCCTTTGTAACAAGTGTACAGGAGATGACTTTTTCATAGGCTGCCTATTTGCATTTTATTTAAATTTTAAAGTTGGGGGAATTGGTCTCAGGCTGCTGTAGCACACCAGCCTCTGTTCCAAATGTGATCATTTCTGGCAAAGTTAAAGTTAAAATAATTCTTGACGTTGGCAAGTTGTTCAAATTTAAATTCTGTTTTTATTTTTCAAATTTTCTACATTAAGCAGTTTTGTGCCTCTATGACTTTATTGGAATTTAAAGAATGTGTCTTTATCTAAGAGAAAAAATTATATTGAACATATTTTTCCTAATTTCTTTGGCTCAGATTTAATACGCTGTTTATGGTCCGTGAATTAAAATAACTGAGACCTCAGCTACCTGTTTTCTCAATCTTAGGTTGAATCTGCACATGATAAGTGAGGTTTGGGTTTACTGCTTTATGGTCCTCTCTGACGCTAATAAGACCATAAATTTTTATTTTTACTTAATAGACTAAGCCTCCTGCTGGCCCACCACCAGCAGGAGGCGCCGTAGGGGTTGGGTGCATTGTGAGCTGGGCGGCGGCCAGGAGCGGAGGCCCTGGCGGACCGATCCCCGGCTACGAAGACTGGCAATCGGGACATGGAATGTCACCTCTCTGGTGGGGAAGGAGCCAGAGTTAGTGCATGAGGTTGAGAAGTACCGGCTAGATATAGTCGGGCTCACCTCAACGCACGGCTTGGGCTCTGGAACCAGTCTCCTGGAGAGGGGCTGGACTCTGGCTCAGTCTGGAGTTGCCCCTGGTGAGAGGCGGCGGGCTGGGGTGGGTATCTTGGTATCCCCTCGCCTTGCTGCCTGTATGTTGGGGTTTCTCCTGGTGGACGAGAGGGTTTGCTCCCTGCG
>VURO01027716.1:0-12857 GCA_015108175.1 Pelvicachromis taeniatus
CTGACCATGGACCTCACAAACACCATGGACTAGTCCAGGGGTCACCAACCTTTTTTAAAGTGAGAGCTACTTCTTAGGTACCGATTAATGTGAAGGGCTACCAGTTTGACACACACTTCTGAAATAACAAATTTCCTCAATTTAACTTTAATTATGTTTAAAGTTGTTATCATTAATAATTGTTATCATTAATAATTAATGATATTCATCTATATAAAGACACTGATTATGGCAACTGTTTCCGTTGGCTGATCTAATATTTAAAAATAAACATTTTTTTTTATATTATCTCTAACAAATTGACACCAATGAAATTGTGATTTTTTTTTAAAATAGCAACAAAAAATAAAGAGATGCAGCTTACTGGTAAGTTGTTATAGTGAGCTATTTTTAGAACAGGCCCGCAGGCTACTCATGTGGTCCTTGCGGGCTACCTGGTGCCCGCGGGCACCATGTTGGTGACCCCTGGTTTACAGCATCCTGCCATGCGATTGCATTTGTCCCTAACCATCGGGAACCCTCACGTTAACTTTTACCGAGTGGAAAAAAGTTAGCGTTCATCCTCCAGCTTCACTGTGTTTATATTATGCTAACTATAGCTGTGTAGCTAGCCACCACGTTAGCACATCATCATATACCACCTATCCCAACTTCAGTAACCCCACAGGCGAAGAGTGTGAAGATGAAAGAACTTAGTTTGTAACTCTCAGTGATGCCGCAGTGTTCGTTTGGCTTTGTGACCTGATGCAGAGTTTGGACCCGGAAGCGGCTAATGATGTCACACTTAAAGACAGATTGGCTACTAGGCACTTTTATCCCGTGTCCCTCATCCCACATATTGAGACAACAGCCCACATTTTGCCTGATTTTAGCTTTCAAAAGTCAACACTGAAGGGGACATATTGTTTTCTAAAGTCTGGCTTTGGTCTAATAGCCTTTAAAAAAATGGCAGTAAACACTGCCATCAAGAATCAAGCAGGCTAATCTGTCACTGTCTTTTATAACCTGTGCTACCCCAACAGGGACAGCATTTCTATCATCATATCACAAGTTACCATGGAGATTTAGGTGGAATATGAAGAAAATGCATCATACTGTATTTGACCAAAATCTGTATGCACCAGTACAGCAGACTGGGAAACTATGTATAACCAGGTGAAGGCAATTCTCAAAGGGCTTTTTGACTTCTTTCCTTCCAGTTGGTTTTCGATCTTTCCTCGGGAAGAAAACCGATGTGACGTGACACAGTGCATGAGTCTCACAAGAAGAATGTGGCTGAAAAAGAAATGTGTCGAAGATGAAACCAGAGAGAACAGCAGCTGAAATAACAGATTTAACAGTTATTGGGATAAAAAAAAAGAGAATATGTGCGTAAGAAGACTATCGCATAACAACATGAGAACAAACTTCAACTTCCTTTTCTGTTTATCGTATTTGCTTAGTAAAGGAATGAAACATGTGAAACAATAATAAATAAAATACGGCCTTGAAATGGATTATATTTGCTAAATGCAAAACTTCTAACCTGCACAATTCATGGGATTTATTTTGGAGTTGGATACAGAATTTCAGACCATCTCTCAGCATTAATAACATTTCCCACATTGTGTAGTACAAACATGATCTTTGCCCCATAATTCATTTGTTTCTCACCTCTGACCCAAAAGTCACCTTCTTTATGAAGTTACATATATTTTTGCCTTGAATAAAAAACATGAGTAGGTTTGTTTATTGTATTTTATGGGTTTTATTTGTTTGTTTTGATTTATTTTATTTTGGTTTCCTTTCCCTTTTTTTGTTTTTTTTTGTTTTTGCTGTAACCTTGACTAAAAGTGCAGTTGTAATAATGGGTCAGAGGGTTAAGCTGCAAGTAAAATAAATGTTGTTAATTCTTTTTTTGGATCATTTGAAAAGCAATTTTTTTTTCATGTCTGTCCTGTTCAAAATCAAAAACACCAATTTCACCCTATTACATGCTGTTCACTTAGTGAGCACTCATTGTAGCCAGACACTTCAGGAAATCCTAATTTTTCTTGAAAATAGCCTTAGCTACAATCAAACTGATTTCTCCACTGATGTATAATTATGTATTTTTTTTTTTTCTTACTAATGTTAAGGCTACCTCTCTGTGATGATCCAAACAAGCGACGCAAACTTGGGGACTGAAGTGACTTCGCTGCTGCAAGAACAAAAGCATGCCATGGAAAAAACCCGGAGGAGGCTCATTATTTCTGTGGTGGTGGGGGGGGGGGGTTAACAGCATAAATAGAGGCAGCTGCAAATGGATGTAGACAATAAACAATCTGTTTAATCACTTTACCACTTCTTGATTTTGCTCCACAGGTTTAACCCATCTTGTCCACCTCACCAGCATTACATTAACCTTTTTAATTAGTTGTGTGTCTGTGCTCCTCTGTTTCCATCATGAAATTAGGTCATTAACCAGGGTTTGTGCCTCCTGTCAGTCTACCCACAGACTGTATGTAGAGGAAGGATATAGCCACTGTGACATCCCTGGTGGGTTTTGGACTTAGCGGATATGCAACAATGGAATCGGCCCCAAATTGATGAGTTATTGAGAAAATCATTACATAAAGTTGTGATTATGAGGAAAATCAGCTGAAATTGTAATATGGCTGAAAATGTGATACTTTCATGGCTGAAGTTGGGTATTCTAACCTTTGAGTCTGTGGACTGACCAGGTTTTAGAGTTGCTCTCAAGTGGCCTTTAGAGGAACTGCAGTTTTTGTCACTTCCCTGGTGGATTAATTTATTGTAACCCTGCAGGTTGCTTTTCTTCTATCATACAAAAAATGACGGGTTATCATTTAATTGATGTCGTTTTTTTTTTTTTTTTTAAATGATCACTGACTGCAAAACAAATGACGCTGCAAACCGGTGCCGTTTCACTTCCTCGCAATGGTAATCGATGTATCGTCGCTCCCTGGATACACCGTAGGCGTGTTTTTCCGTGCCTGCTTCAGCACGAGTGTGGCACAGCTGCTTATCAGCTGTGCCACATCAAAGTGGCCATAGCTTCGCCTCTGCTTTTGCTATGATTTTGAGGAGGCTCCACTTTTTATCCTGCTGCAGAGGGTGGATTTGTCAGCATTAATGTTGTAATTAAGCTCATAATGGATCATCTTAATTGCAACATATTTTTAATGAATGACCAAATGGAGGAGGCTATCTTTGGCATGACAATGTTTAAAGCTTAATTAGTTTCAACATGGCGCAAACTGACATGCTGCCTAGCATCACACGCTTTAACAGGATAGGCTTATTATTTCCATCCTCCAGAATAAATATAATGAATGTACTCTATGCCAGGCAGAAATGACTTGTGATAGGTATAACCATGACTGTAAGGAAAATAGCTTAAAAACTGAAAAGTGACACTATATGGAGGGCCCACATCAAAGCAGCAGCCTGTTGCTACGCCTTCAAAGGCAGCCATTATATCCCAGTCAGTAAAACTGTGGCATTTTGTGTGATTACATAGACACTGCACACCCCATGCCTCTCACTATTTCATATTCTTTTCCTTTAATCTTTTTTTTTTTCCCTCTGAGTTAATCATCATATGGCTGATGGCTTTTAGAAACAGGATGTGGAGAGGGTGCAGGACAGGACCCAAGCACGGGATGACCCCTTTATCAGCATTGAGCAGGCGGCGCTTGGGCCCAAGTTCTCGACTAAATGATTTCCCTTGAGAGTTGTGGTTCTGGCACTGAGTCAGACTCGGCCTGATGTCACACACAGTTTTGTGGAGGTTCCTCGACCCTTCCGCAGGCTGTCCCAGACACTGGGCCGTGGGAAGATGATGCATATTTTATCACCAAGAGCTCTGCGCTGTGTGTGAAAAAGTATTCAGTATTCAGAAGCTGATTTAAATCGTGCTGTAATTGGGAAAAGGATACTGCAAGTGTCTTCAAAACATCCTTCTTTTCATTCTTCTCTTCGACACCCCCCCCCCCAACACCCATGACTGTGACACTTCTGAGTGCTTGGGGACTTGTGGAATTTCCCCAGCTGAGGATGAAGGACAGGCTGGTAGCAAAGTCAGCTGTAGCTTTTCAAAAAGAATGGTCAACATTGTAGAGTAAACAAAGCAACAAAAAAAAAGCTCCAATAAAAAGTGCAAGTGACTGTTACACTTTATGCTGACATATATCTTCTCAATATTCAAAAGGTTAAGCGATAAAAGATTTTTTGTTGCCTTAAATTACAGTACAGTAGCTCTTAGCTAAAGAAGACTATTAATTCTTGCTCTAAATGCTTAATGTCTGGTTTGGTTTTCAGGCAAAGAATCCTCTGAAAGATTTGGACTTTAAATTTCCAGCAGCAGCATGAAGACAAGATGAATTAAAAATGATTTAGAAACACACCGTGTGGGAGAATGTTAGGAAGCAATGTGTTTCTATCCTTATAAAACCCAGACTAATTATTTTCACAGCAAAAAGGCTTTGTTTTCTTGCCAAATGTGGGCTCCGTTGTAGGGAGCTGGTAAAATCCCTCTAAGGTGTTACAAGTTGCCCGCGCCACAGCTCATTACAATCCAAAGACAGCCTTTCTGTAATATATCTGGTTGATTTCCATACACTAAGAAGACGACCACGGAATATGTTTTCCCATACCAAGTGGGAACTTCATTAATTGATTGATTTTGCTGTATTTTAATCTAAATCTAAGGCGATAAACTTGCATTTATTCATTCTGCTGCATTTATTTACAATCAAAAATATTACAAAGTAGGAATTTTACATGAATAAGCTGGAAGATGCTTTTAGAAGATATTTGCACCATTTACAGGAGACGTCAGAACGCCCCTTACATAACAACCATGAGGCCAAAAATAATCTAATTGCTGCAGGACTCACACTACTAGGCAGCTGTTATTTATCAGATACCAATGCACTTATTTCTGAGTATCAGCAGCAACAACAGAAGTGATGTGGCCTTCATTTTTGCATTTGACTCGTTGAGAAGGTCGGTATAAAATGATGATTTAGAGTATGGAAGCTTTGCATCTGGGAATGTGTGCCACTGTCAATCAAAAGAAAACAGTGCTCTTATTAAGGAAAAAGCATAATTGGATAAATGCAGCCACTTAAAATGGTCATTGATTAAAACGTCCCCAATGCAGTTAAAGATGCTTTATTTGATTTTATGCCACAGAAATGAAACCAATACCATTAAGACAGAACAACAGAAATCATTTTTTCTTTTATTATGACCATATTTTCTATGTATTCTGCAGTTACAGTGTAAAGTTAGCTTTGTCAGGTTAGCAGAGGAAAATAACCATAGACTGTATATCAAAGATGAACATGGCTGCCACGCCATTGCCGATTTGTTTGTCAACTCGGCATTTTGAAACCTTCCCTTGAGCATTTTGGCTATTGCAATTGAGTTTGCATTTATTTGAATCCATAAACTATGCCAGTGTTAATTTTCCCTTTAGGTTAGCAAGCCTGGTTTGTAACCTGCATTCACAACCTGAGTGTAACATATTCCTGCTATTTCATTTTAAGCATATTAACAAAATAATGACTGAAACTGAAGCGTCTAGTTCTGTGACTCCAAGCAGACAGGTAGCAGGTACAGTTACTTGCGTCAGCACACCTGTCAGTCACAGTGACCATGCTTAAGCCTTATGAAAGACGAGTTATTAAAAAACTTCATCCACCGTAAAGAGTTATGTTATGAGTTTTAAAGTATCCATAGGGACCAAAGCAATTTTTGTAGCAGGTTGTAAACCTAATTTCTAATGCTGTAAATGTGTGTATTTTTTTTTTTTAAAAAGAAGAAAAAAAAAGATTAAGGCGATTGATTGGTGTTTATGCTTTTTTTTGCCCCCGGGCTCTGCACTTTATTTACATGTTAACTTCAGATGCTACACACATACAGAACATACTGCATATTTCCATCCATTTAAAATCTGGTGTCTGTGATTCATTCAAAAGGCTAGTGAAATATCAGACTATTTCCTGTTGAATAGTCCCCCTACTTCTGTAATTAAAAACCCTTAAAATTCTCAACTCATTTGACATACGCTGTCAAATTCTAGACGTGTTCTCTCTGCAGCCAACATCTCTTAGCATGGGCTAGTGCACAAGATCGGTCTAATTGCCCCACTTTTCGCAATCATCCATGTCTTTTGTCCTGTCCAAAAAGGCGTGTATTAATATAATGCTCCATATATTGCCTAATACAAAGTCAAAAAGATTTTGACAGTCAGGACGAAACTCATTCCGTGATTGAGAAAATTACTTTTTATGCTTCAGAGAAACTAGTCTGCAAGAAATAGAGGTCAGAGCCTGAGCTGTTGGGGGGTCCTCGACGCTCAGGGAAAAGAAGTGCAGTATGATTTTTCAAAAGATACCTAAAAACTATTGTTTCTTTTTGATGTCTTGCTGTCTATATGTGCACATTGAACTTATGCTGGCGTGCACAATCACAAAGACATAAGAGATTTCCTGTTCATCATATTTTGTATCAACTTGAAATGATTTCAGGGCTTTTAGGTAAGTTCCTTTTAATGTTACAGCCTCTCGTTTGTAGGAATACGCGTCTTTTAACCTCTTTTCCCTCTCCCCACAAACCATTTGCTGCTCACGAAATAGTCAAACAAATGTAATCGTACATGTTGTGTTGCTCTTATTGCTTCCAAAATATTCAATTCAAGGCAGCAGAGTAAAAATCCTTCAGAGCTTTTGACTCTAAAGCAGAGCTAAGACGTGACAGGCTGGGTCTGTCTGATTTTACCACACCGAGGTTCATTTTAGGGATGGTTATTTCCTGAGGCGAGCCAAAGTCATTTATATTTATTAAACACTAATTGTTGTGCAAAAGTCAAGGGCAGAAGCAGAGTTTCTTGGCAAGAGATGGTCTGTTGTAAGAAAGTTGTTTGGATTTTTTTTCTCTGACCTCTGGACTCAGCCATCTCTAAGTCATTGCACAATTGCCTTGTCGAGTTTTGAGACATAAAGTTCCAAAGATGTCTTAAAGTCTCTACTGAAGTGACGCATCAGATAATCTGTGCACACATTTTATCCTGAAAAAACGAATTTTATATTTTGTCTCAGTGTTTGCAAATTACTTGGGCTATTATCAGCTGAGTTGTGTGGACGGTTGGTTTTTATCACCTACTCACAAAGCAGTTACATGAAAAATTGACTGAATTTACACCACTGCTCCCAATGCCTTTAAATAACAATTATTGAATAATATTAGGAGGAAGCTTCCTCCTCTGCACTTGACTTAGATGGAGATTTGTTTTCATGCTAGTGTGGGAGTCGCTGCTTCTGTAAGATCATTTTTTTTCCCACTGTCCCACAGTGATGTTGCCAAAGGCAGTCAGGTGGATGACACGAGCGCCCAAAGATGGGAGATTACTCAACATAGGCAGGCAGCGGCACCATAAAGGACAGATGTTGTCCAATTCTAAATGACAGGACGGCACCACTCAATTATATGACAAGGTCAAAGACAGGGCAGCAGAGGGAGGGACGGGGCAATATACCAAATGGATTCTCAGTATTGTAGATAAGACTGTGAGTGCTGTGCAGCCACCCACATGATTGTATTACTTTTATATCCCAACAGATTGTTGTGTAGCTGTGATATCGTGGCACCAGTTGGTTGTTTCTGTCCGTAGCTATTAAACACAGCATGCAGTCTAAAAGTTAGACCGAAGAACACAATTGCTGTGATTGTATTAAGAATTAGACTGATATGCCACAGGGAGACGATATTAGGTGTAAGATACAAAAGTTACTAGTGTCATGCAGATGTATTAATCAGTTGTGTCGGTCCATAGACCTTTTATTCAAATTAACTTGTGCTTTGAGTTGTTCGCTAACCCGATTGCCATTAACAAGAAAAGTTTAGTGTCCCCTCTGCTTACTGTGTTAATTTGATTGGTGCAATGTCGTTGCCACTGGGCACTGTGGTTATGGTGTCACAAGCAATCACACAACTCAAGAGCTGACACACAGGGCATTTTCAATTTGGGGAGAGAAGTGAAAGTCAATAGCAGACACCAAAACTATAAAAACTTACCAGTATGAGGTTTAAAATCTGAAGTTGATCAATGCAAAATGTGACAAAGTTTGGCGCAAATAGACTGAAGAGGAAAACATCCGATCTGTGTAGAGCAATGAGAACTTTCTCAATGTTCTTTTTTATTTATGGGTTTTCACTATTTCAGGCTTGAATGGTGTTATTCAATCATTCCCCGCCAACTTCTTGAATAGTCTAATGGCACCAAACTGGATAAATAGCACCACCAACTGTATCTCAATGAGCCTCTTAACACTAATTATAAATTTCCGCTTTATTTGGACACAGCCCTGATAAGTGATTTAAGCGCTCGCTACATTGTTTCGTGAAACATTATACATTACTTAATGGTTTTATTCATTAAGTCATGTTGTGATCAAGCGACAACCCATGAGGCAAAATATTAAGCCAACGTGGAAGCGCCTGAATTGCTGCGCCTCAAATGATCACGTGAGTATGGCTCCAAATCCTTGAGCTTTGTTCCCCTTGCACTACTAACTAAGTAATTTGGAGTGGTACCGCTGCACTAATAATGCATTTATTTGACATCTAACATCACAGATCATTGCTGAGGAAGCTGGTTTGGGTTAGTCCGCTGCTATACAGGAAAGTGCAATTTATTCTGTTTGCACAAAAAAGGATGCATTTTATCATCTTGTGTCATGTTTTGCAATGTTTCCAGTGACCAGACAAGTGAAGTCAAGACATGAAATCAATAAGAAATGATTTTCATGTCAGATTCTAAAGTTTAGTAAAAGAAGGAGCTTTTTCCTACATTCCTCGTGGAGTGTAAAAGATGAGGACATTGCTCACATTGAACTGGTTACTTGGAGAGAAAAATAAGCAATATGGTAGTTTTCTCTTACGGTAAAGGTTATATGCTTATTTTCCAAGCAAATTGACCCCCCACCCTCCCAACACACATACACACACCGCCTCCTCCCACTGTGTCTTATAAAATGCAGTTACATTTTCATACTTCAATCAGAAGGATATTTTCAAGTGCAATTCCAACTCTGCTGCAGTTTTCATTTCCTGTCATAAATGGTAGACTTGAATTTGTGTCCGACCAGCAGGCAAAGATTACTAGGCCAAAAATAATGAGAGCCTTTTGCTGCCTGTCAAATGTGCGCTGTCCAGACGTCTACGGGAGAATAAAAACCTTCACCATTTATCCCAGAGCCACCTGTCATCCAGCATTTAGATTGCATGTGATGTGTCACCTCAATTATTTTCACCACCAAATGCATTAAGACTTATTCTTTTATTGTCTCATTTCAAAGCAGGTGCCTATTCAAATCAAATTATACTTTGCATGGGACTGACAGTTGTCTGTGAGAGGTTGGTGCAGGTACTTCTCAGACTGGTGATACAGAAGGAGGAGATCATAGATGGCTAAAATCTGCTGTCTCTGATGCCCTGAGGCATTAGCCAGGCTGAGTCACTATTCTTTCTTATTGTTGACTATATCTGGTAGTGCATGTCCAGAGACATGGGAGATAAATCCATAAACAGTACACAATGCCAGTTCTAGGGATTCTCAGTAGGCTTCCAAGTGTGAACTGAAGCCACTTCTGCCGAGGTTAGGATGGTGAGTAGAGCGGGATAATGACATCCGAGGTAAGGTAGGTGCTGGACTGGGTCATTTTAAGGTTTTAAAAAAAGGAATCTATGGGAAACTAAAAAAATCTGGCTTCAATTATTTTTAAAAAGTTAGACTCAGATCTTGAATGACAGTCTCGGCATGAGCACTGCTTTGATGGCTGGATAGTCAGAATCACTGGTGGAGTTGGAGGAAGCAAGCCCGTGGTTATTTAGTGATAAATGGAAATCATCCAATGCAGACTGAAGACTATTCGGAGACAGGCCGAAGGTGGAGCCGGGGGCATAAAAAGAATTGTGTCATATGCCAAAAAAAGGGAAAATAAAGGATAGAAATACTGAACAGGAAAGATGATGTTTTTATTGTCCTGTGGCAATCCACTAATGATGGTAAGTCTGAATGCCATCAGCAACAACAGGCTGAGTTTTCCCAGTAAGGAGAGAAGCACTGCTCAGTATCCACCACCCCCCACCCCACACACACACACACAGTAAAAACTTTTTTTTTAAATGAAGCTTAGAAGCAAATGCACACAGGAATATAGCACACACATCATGATGATTCAACAAGTAAATCTCCCTAGAGATGAGAGGTAGTTTTGCAGCATATGCACTATTGTTGCTTTAGTTTCCGATTGATTTACACCATTTTAACCATGTGGCTTCGTGCTTTTGGTGATGTACAGTTTGACAAATTCGATTCAGAGTGAGAAGATTAAAACACAGCAGCCAAATATTAGGCTCGTAATCTTGGGAGTGAATGTCGAGGGGTTAAACGAATCGAGTCTTCTACAAAGTCTTTGTCTAGACGTTGTAATTGTGGTTTGAAGAATGGAATTCTATGACGAACAGAGTCCGACGATGAGATCAGCTCATCCAAACAACAAATATATATGATATTATATACACAGAGTGGAGACGATTATCGATTCCTGAAACTGCAGAATTGTGCTGTGACTGAGGCAAAATAGGCTCCAGCAGCTTTATTAGGTCTCTTTATAATCGTTTTCAGCATACGATAATAGTCCCTCATTGCATGGAATAATTGCATGTGAATTCATAAAGTAAGTCAAGTTTAAGTCAGAAAGTTTGAACTGTAAAACAGGCAATGGATGAATAAGTGGTAATTGTCCTTCTTGCTAACCAAGGTTTGTTTACAACCTGCCTGATTGTCTGGCTGTTTGCCGTGTGTGCTCCCTGGGACCTCTTTTCAGCAATTTAGACCCCCATAATTAGAGAAAAATATGCCCATGAATGCATCACTGTGATGAAAAATAGTTCTGCTTCTTGTTCAACAAGAAGCACGACTAAAACAAATTTATTAATATTAAAACTGTACAAGTGAAATGATGGTGAGCCAGCATGACCCTGGAACAGGCTCTCACACAGTCATTGTTATTATCCATCTGCAGTGACGAGTCAAAATGTGTGAAAAAATATGTTGACATGTTCAGACAAACCTGAAAGAAATGTTTATGAAATCTCGCCACGAATTCAAATTATACACAGTATATACTGTTTATCAATCAAAGGGGATCTATCAACATCTGGTGAGGGGCACATATGTTTGTTTCTGTTAGTGACACTCATGTTGTCAAGCTATTTCATTCATTTTGAAGATGGAACAGGGTGGTCACATCATAACCACTTGCATATTTTACTGTAGCGACTCTTCATGCATCAGTTAACTTCCATCATAGTACTGACACATAAATTCTGGCTGTGTCCTGTAGAGTTTAATCCACAGTGGCCCTGCTCCACAATCCAGAGGACCCAAAGTACCCGCTGCCAGTATTCCAGTGCATCCCAGAGATACTCATTTGGATTTGGATTTGAGGAGTTTAGAAGCTAAATCAGTTGCTGGTGCTCTATATTGTGTTGATTGAGATATTGCTATGCAGTTTTTCTGGGCACATTTTCCTGCCACTTCTATGGGGCTTGGGCTTGGTTTACAGCAATGCTAAGGTTGATCAGTGTGAACCTTTGAAAATGAGCTGGGAACTATTTTTAGTAATGTTGAAGAACGGTTCAATTATAGTGTTCAATAATATTTTCAGTAGCAAACTTGTGCTGTTTATCAGCAATGGACTCAAAAAATAAGCTGAGAGCTTGTGATCTTTGTATAGACAAAAATGCAATTATTTCTTTTTAATCATATTTTGCAACACTGGAAACCAGACTTTGCTACAGAAGAAGATATATCATGCTTAAAGTACTTTGAGTTTATATGTTAATAGCCAAATTGTTGAGAATAAAAACACTCAAACACAAATTCCAACTCATTGAGAAAGTGCAGAAAGTGCCTAATAAATGCAGACCAATCCAATAAAGAAATGCATTACCGTGCATGTTTAGCAAGATGAGCAACAAAAACATAGAACAAAGGGAGTGCTGAGGATGACATTTTATGCAGCAGCTAAATTCGCATGAAAAGTAATGAAAATGTGCTGTATTGGCAATATTGAACATTTCTGATAACGATGTTTTAAATGATCAGGTAAGATCAACAACACGTGTTCTAAACACATACCGTATATTTTCTAATAGTGTCCTGTCTCTTATTGACGCCTGTTTCTAATAAACTTGGGTTTGCAAACATGTCACGACAAATAGACGCCGGTCTCCAATAGTAGCCGGGTGACCTTCGACCTGGAATCCCTCCGCGCTGTCATCGGTCCTCCCGTCTCATCACACAGCCAGCTGTTTCCAATCAGCCGTCATCTACGACCAGCGGCATTTAAGCTGGATGTGCGGCGACCGTCCAAGTGGGATTATTACACTGAACTGGAACTGTCGGCTAGCGAACCTGCTAACTGTGATTTTCTGGTCTTTTACTTCCTCTCGAGGAGAGTCGGACAGAGAGAGGGCACAGACAAGGAGACACTCGGGAGCAAAGGAGCAGCACAATTGGGAACTGCATTATTTGTGAACTGTTGGAATACGTTTTGGAGCACTGTAAGTAAACGCACTGTCTTTTCACCTCAGTCTAAAAACCGCGCCTGGGTCCTCTTTCCCTCTCACTTCCATGACAATTCCGTCTGAGAAGGGAATAAGAGCCGGTCTCCAACAACCGCCGGCCTCTTTTTAACGCCGGGCCGGCCGGATAATTTCTTTAATAATAAGTGCCCGGGCTACAAATGGAAGATATACGGTAAACATTTTTAAGCCAAACTAATCAAATTAAGCCGTCG
>VURO01027724.1:2243-37548 GCA_015108175.1 Pelvicachromis taeniatus
AACTGTCCACTTAGTGAAAGTGGTTATAACTGCCAACCATAGGTTTTGATTGTAATGTAAAAAAAGTCTCACTGAGAGAAACATGTCAACCTAAAACTAAAGTGAGCAGCAGACAATGTGGAGTAACATTACTGTACATAGTTTTCTATAATTAAATATAGGAGACCGTTCTCATTCCCAACACGTAACATACCGACGATTTGTCACGTCCCGAGGCGTCCCACAGGAACGCAAAAGGTAACCGTCCGCGTCCCTATGAGACGCGTCGGATTGTGGATGGAAATCGCTAGAATGACGCTCCCGGTGGTAACACACGTTCCAGCCGTGTATTCCAGCCCTAACCCTAATCTTAATCCTAATGTGACGATTTGTCACATATCGTTGAGATGAGAGATGAGCGATGAGAATGTGTTGAAATCTAGACAGGCTAGATTAAAACAATAATAATGGCTTGGGGTTTGGGCAGCAACTGATCTCTGGTTTGCATAAATGTCTCACACAAGAAGGGACACTTGTATGTTCTCCCACTGTCTGGGTGGATTCTGTCAAGCTACTCCAGCTTTCTCCCACAGACATGACTGTTAGGTTAAAAGATTATTCTAAACTGGCTGTAGCTGTGAATGTGAGAGTGATTGGTGACCAGCCCAGGGTGTATCCAGCGCCATGCCCTACAGCAGCTTCGTCCAACCATGACCCTGAACTGGATAAGTGGATAAAGATTGATGGATAGATAGGCTTGGGGGTTAAGCAGTTCTCCATTGTGACTGCCCTTTGGGGAGCAGTCACTCGCTGAATTTAAATGTAAGTTAACACTCCTGTATGTACACATTTCATTGTTGACAATTATGTTTTCATTGGTGATTTTGTGTTATTTTTAATGCATTACTGCCCATCTCTGCTGTGGAGTAATACAAATACATAACAAAGTCTTTGGCTAATGTTTACAGTTGTTATGGCATGAGTAAAAGTTTTCATAAGCTTTGTCCTTAAAGTTGATGCTTTGAAGCGTCATTGCAAGGCACAATGGAAATGGAAATGGAAAGTACACTTGCAATTGCTCACTGTCCTGCAGAAAATAGTGTGTGTGTATTCATATCTGTGGCCTTCACCAGCTCCACCCATTTCCCTGGCACACCTTACAGATGACAAGTAAACACGTGCAGCTGTATATTTACTGAAATTCTCCCGCTGACTATTGGCCAGACTGTTCCTTCAGTGGCTGTAGGAGTGTGACACCCTGAAAAATGTGCAAATAAGTCTCTTCTTGTGCCAGTTTCTCCTCATCTATTATCAACTTTTGACTCCATACACTCCAAAAACATTGCAAAGTTAAATTACATTTTTTTAAAGCTGTCTATGGTTAAAGGACAGTGATATTTGCTGCTGTGAGATTCAGAAAGCACCATACGATAACTGGGTCTTAAATGCCTCCAAAAAGGAACATGTATTTTAATTTGTTGAAGTGAAAGGTCAAATCAATGTTGACTCATAAAATGTGCTTCTCCTTCTGGGAAGGATGTGACATACTTCAACATTTGAGGTCACTATTTTAGTTAGCTTAAGCTGTGTAGGCGGTGACTAGCAGATAGATGATTTCAACCAGTGGCTTACTGTAACTGTTTGCTGCTGCAGCAGTACAGCATCAAGAACCTGCACAAGCTTGTGCTTATGACATGCCCCACTGCAGCTCCCATTAGGCTCCAGCATTAATGGAGGAGTCTTTAGGCACTGCATGGTGCCCTGGATAAACAAATTACTGGGAGAGATTACAATTCAGAGTTCTGGGTATCTATTTTTTCCCCCCATGTACCCCTTTTATGTTACCTTAGGGTATGTAATAATGAAAATAAAACTTCAGTGTCATGCCACATTTTTTTTTTCTTTTGCACTTCATGAGCCAATATGTTCCAGCTTGAGTCCAGCTGAAGCTGATAATGGCTGACACAGCTTTTCCCATACATTCCTATCTGCAACTCTCTTACAAACCTCTGGAGCATGCCTTGTCATGTAGTCTCAGATCTTTCGCTTGTTAAAATGTGTGTCCTATACTGTCTGTAGACTTTTCTACAACAGATTTCTTTGGTTTTAGAGTACTTTAGTGTTAATAAATAAATAAAATTGGAAATCAGAACTGGGTTTTGAGTATTGTACCTTGTCTGCATCCATGCCCCCATTTTAATTGATAGTTTTCTTGCTTACATATTATTCAGACTGTATCAACCAAAAATGTGAAATGCTGCTGTTTAGAACACCCAATGCTCTGCAATAAATGGCATAAGAGGTTAACAGCAACATAGGATTGCTTCTTACTGATATAATAGCAATACTTCATCTCAAGAGGAGTATCATGTTTACAGATGGTCCACCATTTACATCAAGGCTATAAAGAGAATTCAAATGAATGTCATGAAATGAGATACCTGTTCAGAGAGACAACCTAGGATTAGTCCACTGCCTAAGGCTTATACCAATCTTCTTTCAACAGTACAAAAGCATGTGTTTATAGTGCATACAAATGTGCTAAGCAGTTGCATTGCCCCAGGTTACTTCATAAGCGTAGAGACAAAATAACCAGCTGTCTGATGCCAAAAAATTCAGATTCACTATGCTCACAATCCACACTGCAGTTGTTTTTTTCGTGTGTTTATCTACAATCCTAGCATCAGGACAAGACGAGTCTGTTTGAAATGTTGCAGTGAATCTATAAAACGTGATGTTGTACAGCACCATGAAAAAACTCTTTAGACACTGAGAATATAAAGAATATATAGAAATAATAATTTTCTTGGAAAGAGCAAGACATTCTTGCATTTTTAAGTGGCATTGAGTAATAGTTCTCCAGGCTTTCCGAAGGTCTTTCAAAGTCTTTCTTTGGCCACTAATTGCATTTTCACTTATTTTCAGTGTACAACTGATAATCAGTATCTGAAAGACATGTCCTTAAGAAATCGGTCTTTGCTATTTTTTAAATTTATTCATTTTTACATGGGACCTGAGAGACGCATCTGCCCCTGAAGATGATCCACATACTGTTTACTGAAACGTCATCATACGACTCAATATCACAGCAAAACGTATAATAGACAAGCCGGTCCACCGTGTCCAATTGGCACTTTGCCTCTCCAGACCGTGAAATGGACATGCATGTAGAAATTACAAGCAGGGAGAGATGATATATTCAAAGCCAGGAAGTCGCTAGTGAGCAAAAAACATATTAAATACATACCAGGGTCCTTAATCGTCAGAAGAAGAATTAAGCTATGTGGCTAACATGTATACACATGTAAATGTGTTAATAACATCTATTTAAATGCTTTCACGTGACTATTTTCATGTTGGCTTGAAATAAAATATCCCTCTCTGCGGTTTCTGCAACTTCTGCATGCATGTACATTTCAAGTTTTGGAGAGCCAAAGCGTAAAATGGACGCGGTGGACCGGTGTATCTATTACACGCTTTGTCATGATATCGAGTTAAAACAGAAATGGTGTTGGAGGTCTTGATTCTTATGGAAGGGAAACAAGGAGAAAAGGCTGTGGTGTGCCAGATTACACTAGAACTACACCAGAAATCCCACCAATGGATTTACGGAGTGAAGAATGCACATTTGAAAATCTGAGAGTTACAATAGTGAGTGCCTGCAGCCATCTGTAAAACATAGTGGGGGCTCTGTCATGATTTTGGTGGTGCATTTCAGCCAGTGGTCAATTAATGGAATTTTGACAGAGAAGATTTGATCCACCATGGAATACCAATTCGAGGAGCATTTGACAATGGTAACAGTTTCATTTTTTTAGCATGACAATGATCCCAAATGGTAAATGATTCTTTTATAGTGCTTTTCTACTCTCCCGGAGTACTCAAAGAGCTCCATACAACATGCCACATTCACCCATTCACACAAACACTTTCTTCTATGCTTTTTTAAGTACTCACTAACAATCATTCATGCACATTCATACTCCAATGGATGCATCTGAGAGCAACTTGGGGTTAATATCTTGCCCAAGGATATTTGGCATTCAGACTAGGAATCGAACCACCAACCTTCCGATCAGTAGATGACCTGCTGAGTTCCAGCCACCCCTTCACAATACTAGCACAGTAAAAGCATATCTGGATGCAAAAACGCACAACAGAACACTATCGCCCATGGAGTGGCCTCATCAGAGCCCGAATCGCAACATAGAATGGATAAAACGGCAACCAAATTCCAAAGGAATGCTTACGAGTGTCCTTTAACAGCCTTGGATACCTATTCCTCAAGAGCACTTAAATACATTAAAAGAAAACCCGCCTAATAGTTCAGGCTCCATTGAAGAATAAGGGTGGTCATACCAAATACTGACTTTCAAGCTCAGAATTGTAAAAACTCTGCTTTCGCATAATGTACTGTATACCCTGGATGTACACATGTTATGATAAATAACTCCACTTATTTCCAGTTTTCCCAAAAGATATGATGAAATGTGGGATGGCTCAAGACTTACCGACTGTACGTTGGCATGATCCCACACCAAAGTCTTCTAAATAATGTGCAATTTTCAACATTCCACACATGGTGCTTAAAGATACTATACGTAGGCTACATCACTTGTTATGCTCTATTCTCAAACGGATGGCTGTACAGTATCTGTACACTTACATTACACTTTATGAAGGAATACAACTGCATATATTTTTCAGCTGAAAATATAATACAGTTACTGTAGGTGCCAAGTAGCTGAAAACAAAATATTTTTAAAAATAACATTAAATGACTTCACAACTATCCAATGTCGCCATTAAGAAAAAAATGCTTTAAGGACTGCCTTTCTTCTGAAATGTCTGTCATTCTTACAGCAGATTGTATATGTTGTTAGAAGTAATAAGAGTCTCTCACCTGACATGACTGTTCCTGCTGTCAGGATCTCGAGCTGTTACAGCCCCCACCTCCGTGCCACTCGGTGAGTTTTCATAAACATCCATGATATAATAATCCATAGAAAACACAGGGGCTTCGTCCACATCCCCAACTGTAATTTTAAGTGTGGCAGTGTCTTTGAAAGAACCAAGATAGGAAAAACGAGGATCCACATGTGTATTCACCCCCTCAATGTTGAGTGTGTAGGTCTTCTTCCTCTCGAAGTTCAGAGGCTGTTGGAGAAAAAAAAAGCACCACAGGGGCTACATGATTAACATGCTCATAGTACAATTAATTTAATCTCTTCTTTTTTTAAAGCGGCGTTGTGAGGAATTTATATCTGTGGTCAGAGACTCGCGTGTATGGGAGTAGGCGTGCCCCCAGTTTTTAGCCACATAAAAAGAGGCTGTAAAGAATTATGGCTTTATCTTACCACCATTTCTATCAAGAAAGTGAGACTGTTATAGCAGAAGGGATTATTTTACCTCACAGAGCAAAGGAATTGCTCTGTGCAAAGTAGTTTATTGCTTCCTCAGTTGGTTGTTTTCTGCTGGGTAAAATAACCATTTACCTTCATTTACCTGATGGTAAAGAGTGATAGTACACCCCACTTTAAAAAAAATCCTAAAGCTAACCCATTCATTCTAAACAACAACTCCACAAACACAACTGTGTGTACTTTGTGGTAAAATAGTGCATAAATCATTAAAAAAAAACACAAGTTCATTGGTCATTGTCCCATTGCAAGTGTTACATCTGTGATATGAGGATCTAATCTTAATGGTCTAAATTTAAATGACATTTTAACCAAATTTTCAAAGCACTAAAGTGAGAATGCACTTACCTTTTTTAGGCTGATGATTCCTTCCCTCGTGTCTCTGTCTGCAGAAATTGAGAACATGTTGGCCCCCTCTGAATTGATGATGCTGTACCGAATGTCCGCATTGATGCCAAGGTCCTCATCGTTGGCTTTGATCTTTCCTACAGGTTTCCCTACTTGCGCTGATTCAGGAACGTAGAGCTGGTAGTTTTCTGTGGATAAACATTGATGTGTATCCATTCAGAGACATTACAACAATTTTAAACACATAATCAGCCTCCTCTGCCTCATACACTTCTCTGACTATTCTCCTAAAAGGCCTTAGCTAAGCAATTCTAATGTGTAACCACTTGTTCCTCAGGGAATGTAATTAAAAACATTTTGCTGTGTTTCAATTGTCATTAAATGAGAAACTTAGGTTGATAGCGCTGCAGTGGAGCACATCAAACTCAGAGGCAGATGATTATTCAGAAAATGTTGATGGTCTTGAAATAGTTTTTTTTTCATCGCAGCACAAATGGAAAAAAAAACTCAGAGCCGAGGGGGATTATACTTGATGAGGCACTTCCAAAGACAAAGAATCACAACTTTGTCATTACTTAAATTTATCATTATAATTGAGAAAATTCAGACTGCAAAACAGAGGGTTTTGATGAAAATGCTCATTTAATTTAAACAGCTAATTATGGAAAATTTGACTCCAATGTGACGATACACAGTTACAAAACAAGTATCATTCATCACAGTGAGGACTGCTGAGTTGGTGAGATGTACAGCATGAAATGACAGTATTTGCTGCAGAAAGATAGCCCCATGTTTGCTGTGCAAACATATTAGAACTACTTTTAGAAATGCCTTTCCTTTAACATAACACTTATATACAGTAGAAACTCTTATAAATGCCTCTTTAATGTAACAGCCTCAGGCAGGTGTGGTGTAAGTCGTCTGCTCAAGGCCAAGCCAGCGTGGTCATGCAAAACAGCAGAAGCTAATGCATTCAGATGAGCAGAATAAGATGTTAACACTGGCATTGGTTATTTAACTACTGTACATTAACCTTCTGGCTAGTTTGCCAGTTTAAAACGTGCTGCCATCCAATCTCCTAAATGGAATTGCATGAGCACATATGCAATTAGATGAGCAACATAATAATTTACTATAATGCCCCTTATAATAGTACTAAACCTTGCTAGGTCAACCATCACTTTCAGGTGTATCGTACATACTTTGGGGAAACTTGGGCGGGTTGTCATTGACATCTGTCAGCGTGATGTTGATGGTGGTAGAACCAGAGAGGCCTCCAACTTGACCTGCCATGTCTTTGGCTTGGATGACAACAGTGTAATGTTCTCTGGCTTCTCGATCCATGTTAGCTAAGGCAGTCCTGATGATTCCTGCGCGACATTTGAGAGGGAAAAAACATAAACTAGGTTAATAACTTTGCAGTTAAAGACTAATACATAAAAAAAACATGGTATCTAGAGAACAGACAGAATATACCATTTTCACTGTTATATTGCTATATTTTTTCTCACCAAACTCTCTTTAGTACTACTGAAATAGCACTGTGTCACTCTTCTTCTTAACGACAAACACCATAATACTGTGCCTCTTTATCTTTGATTCTCCTCACCTCTCACTGTCAAGGTTAGTTTTTCCTCACTATTTATTATATTATAAGAAATGACTATGCAACCTTGGATTAAGAGAGAATGCAACTTTCTAGGGGACCCAATTTGTCACATTTATTACTACAATAACACAACAAACACTGCCATGAACTTTCACAATGCTAACTCGGTGATATATGACCGGAACTCTTCCCACTATTAGAAACTGTACACAGGTGAATCACAGCACAATAACAAGCTAAAAAGATGGGAGCAGTTTTAGCTTCCTGTGTTGCCATTAGTAGGTGATTTATTGAATGTAACAGGTTCATGAGGATGTGTTTGTGTGTGTGCTCGTTATTTGTTAGTCTATATAGCTTTGTGTGCTTGTATGTCTATATCTGTGCTAGGGCTTTAATTTGCCATCTTTGTTCCTGAAACCACAGCAGCACATGGAGCCTGATCTAATATGTTGTGTTACATGAGCGTTGATTGTAAATTGTGCTTTTCCCCACAGCAGAGACCCTCTGGCAACCACTGAACTCATGTTCTTTTGAACTTCTGAACCCTGCCATAACACACAGGGGTTGTCCTGGTGCAGTGCAGTGACACCTGCGGGTTGGTGTGGATCACAGGGTGAAATCCACTCTGCTGCTGTCGATTCCTGTTGTGAATCAACAATTAACATGAGAAAATTAATCGAGGCATTTCTGAAGTCTCGTAAGAACCTAAACTGGCTTTTTACAGGTTTCACATCAGCTGTGTTGCATGATAAAACCAATTTTTTCTCATTGTTTGGCGTTTTAATTCATTTTTATATGAAGATGGCCTGACACAAGGGGGTTGTGTAGCATTCATTTTACATTTGATGTAAAACACTTGCATTTGGGCAATTTAACAGGGGTTAAATTTTGATATTCGAGCATGGGGGGTGGGGGCTGTGTCATAGTATAGTGACTTGTTTTCATTACTGGGTCAACTGTCTGTCTGTTGCCCCCCTTTTTTTAATTCACAGAGTGGTTAGATCAATTTCATGCATCCAACCATGCCACTACTGCAAGTAAGCTGCTTTTAAGCAGCAAAACTAAACTATCTGCAATAATCCACTTGATATGGTAGGGGAAAAAATGTGATGATTCTCCAGGGGAAACAATATTTGGATTTAGCTGAAATTAAAAATGTAGCTCTAGTGCCATTGGATTCATCCTGAGTGGGAGTTTTGTTCAGAATGATTTCACTGCAGAAACTGTGAGTCTGAAGCAGCACAGCAATTTGCTATAGAGAGACAGAGGGGCAAAAAAGCCATTCATAGTAATAAGGCTAAATAAGATCACAATGGCAAGTCAGAATATTAAAATAATAAATGAAGTTACTACTGCTGTGTTAAAAATGCTCACAGCACCTATTTCAATGTGGGGGCAGTATAGGTGCTGTTGCTGCAGCTGTGTGATGCTATAGCTCTTTAATGAAATGGAAGAAAATACATTATTTTACATTTGATTATTCGCAGCAAAACAGTGTCTGAAAGCTGATTTTATACAGCTTTCAAAAAAAGAGTGATGTTAACGTGTGAACTGGGGAACAGCGTGAGGGAGAAGCAGCTTAGGTGATATTTGGATATCAGGAGAAGGACCTCAGCTGATTTCAAAAATATACAAACTTAATATAATACTGTACAGTCACACAAAATGACTAAAGACAGACTCCAATCACAGACTGACTTTTTACAGTCAGGTTTTACGCTTACAGTTTTTTGTGGCATCATCACTTTCCTTTTGTGCCATACAAAGTATTAAAAATGCAGACTATATCACGCTTTTACAAAAACGTGTCATTAATATGAATGGTAAACCTCGATCCTGGTCAGTGGCCAAGTGAGTTATCACCATCTGATTTGTATTCTAAACTCGGCATTTAAGAAAAATAGAGTTAAGTGAATTAAGGCAGGACTATGATTTCCAAAATTCGCCAAAAGAGGCAGCTATATACCTGAGTTATACGATGGGCCATTTTCCTCTTTCTTTTCTCCTGGACTATAGACAGAAACTAATCCACTTGCCTCAGGCTGAATAATCATTAAAAGTGGGTCAAGGAGTAAGGCAGCCAATAGTATTAAGATCCAGGGGATCTTAGGTTAAACATCACCTGTCACACAGAGCAGTGGCTGAAGTCCCACAGAGTGCTAGTGAATTTGGATTCATTAGTAGTGAATCAACAAAAGCCTTGCCACACTTTAAATATCAAGACCAGAGTGGGCAAGTACTATCTAAAAATAAAGGCAGGCTTTATGCGCAAAAGGAACTGAAGGAAAAAAAGGCATCCCTTAATGAAACCTTTAAATATGTAAACTGAAATCATGAGCTGCGAATGTAACTTTTACCTCTCCATTTAAACTCTGACCTATGGATACCCCTTGTTCACATTTGCTTCATGACTCATGCTTACAGATTTTTTTTTATAAAGAGGCCAGGTTCACTTAAAAAAGAGACTTTATTAATAATGTATCTTTTTAAAAAGTCGCTATTTAAACTGCTCTCAAACTTAAGGCCTCAGAGAAACACGGGTGGTTAATGTGAAACAAAGTAAAGCTATATTTCGGCTGTTTTTTGTTGACATGCTTTTAAGCAATCTTGTATTCTGCCAGATGCAGTCGTTGGAAGATGGGTACACTGTGGTCATAAAGGGATGGACATGATCAGCAACAATACTTGGGTAGATTCTGAAATTTTAACAAGTCACAGGGTTGAATGCAAGCCAAGAAAATACGTCCCACATTAAACCACCAGTGTTAGCAATCAGAACCATTGGTACACTGATTTATTGATACCCCATCATCTGAATGTTGCAGCAGAAATTGAGAGTCATTACACCAGGTAACATTTTTCCAAACTTCTATTGTCCAACTTTGGCGAGCCTAGAAGACCTGTGCTAAGCTAACAGGTTTTGACATATATAGCATTCAGAAATGCTCTTCTGCATACCTTGGTTGTAATAAGTTGTTATTTGATTTACTCTTGCCTTCCTACATGCCCGAAGCAATTCTCCCCTGACTTCAGGCATCAACAAGGCATTTTGCCCAGCAAACTGCCACTCACTGGATGTTGTGTCTTTTTCAAATGATTCTCTGTAATCTCTAGAGATGGTCTTGCAGGCAAGTCCCAGTAGTCCCAGTCTGTCTGGCACCAACAACTATGTAACACTCAATGTCACTTAAACCACCTTTCGTCCCCATTCTGATGCTGGGTTAGAACATCAGCAGGTCATCTTGACCATACCTATATGCATCAGGTATAGTTGAACAGTGACACCTCAAAAAAAGGTCATTTCATATAAATAATAACCATCCTCCCCAACCGGTCGCAGCAGATGGCCGCCCCTCCCTGAGCCTGGTTCTGCTGGAGGTTTCTTCCTGTTAAAAGGGAGTTTTTCCTTCCCACTGTCGCCAAAGAGCTTGCTCATAGGGTCATATAATTGTTGGGTTTTTCACTGTATGTATTATTGTAGGGTCTACCTTACGATGTAAAGCGCCTTGAGGCGACTGTTGTTGTGATTTAGTGCTATATAAATAAAATTGAATTGAATTGAATTGAATCCTGTGAAAGGTTTTAATTGCACATACATTTTACATTATTATTATTATAAGATATGGAAAAAAAGACATTAAATAATTAAATATAATGACTATTATCAAAGAGGTAGATATATAAAGACATATAAATACAATGTTTATCTTTTAAGCCTTTCCAGAAGTAAAATACTCCAGTTTTTCATTGAACAGCTTTCATTAGAGCACAAGCATTTTATTCTTGTCACAGTGTTCTTTTCAAATGCCAGATCTCAGCATGGCTCTGCTGCTTTTCTTAGTTTTAAAACTAATCAAAGTGCTTGCAGCCATTTTCATGTAATGATGCGAGCTCTGCAAACTCTATTGGAAGTCCTTTGTTATTAACTGCAGTCTTGGCATTACTTAACCTGGGGTCCTTGAGACATACAGACCTTGGCAAGTGGCCATGCTTTCCATTAAAACCACACCAAGACAGACGATCTGACCTTTCAAGTCTCTTATTACCCCTTTACTCATGAGGGTGCATCGCTCCTGAGCAATATTTCACGGCAGTGGTTTTAGGAACAATGAGCAAACACGAAAGTATGAGGTTTTCTTTTTTCACTATGGGAATTCTACTGGTAATGAGAATGGACTACTATCAGTCATTTTAAATCAAACATGAAAATGACATAACACCTCCTGCAATGTGTGACAATTATTTCACAGCTGTTGCAATGCATTTATTGTAGAAATATACAATCAACAAACTGCATTCAGTATTACATAAAAACTCTTTAACAATACAGAAAAGGCCATAAGGGTATTCTTTGGAAAGTGCAAGTACCTGAAAGCTATGTCAGTACTTTGACACAAAGATCGCACCCCTGAACTCCCTATCCTGACCATTTCTGGGCTGTAATACCTCAGAAAGTCTCTGCTAAATCTCAGTGGAGCTCGTCAGTTAATTTAGAAAATAATTGAGAAAGAGCTGACTTCCTTCAACCTAGGCCCATTTGACACAGTGAGGTGGTTAGCCTTTTCCTCAACCTCCCCAGTCTATTAGAGTTGATACCATCATACTATCCACCTCTTTGTCTGGCTGGAAACTTCTAAAGGAGGACAATCTCCTGGGTGAACAAAAAGGATTATAGGAGATTACTAAAGCGCTCTTCAATCTCCAGCTTCAGGAATCTTGGTTTTTTGCCCTTCCAATACTATGTTATCCCTGTGTGTCTGAACTCTAAGAGCATTTCCTGAAAAAAAAAAAAAAGCTAGATAGCTTCAGCAAAAGCCGCTTGAATAATCAAAGATATCGCACAAAAACATGGCTTCTTGTTACTTTACAAACTTTTCTCTCAGTCCATCTATCCGACTGGGAAAAACTGATTGGGCTACTCAAGTCTACATCACAAATGACTTTCCCTGATTTAAGAGGTAAGACTTAATCCATTAACGGTGAAAATGTCTTGATCTGTGTCAGCTCCATCAGTAAACTCGAACAGTCACAAATCCCAGATCAGCAGAGAAATTAGCCTATTTAAGATGCAAAGGGGACTTAGTGGGTCTGTACTGTGGTTTGTCTTTCTCTGTGTGTGTGTATGTGTGTGAGGGGAGATATAAAAGTGAAGAAGGGTTAAGGGGCAAGACTCAAAAGGAACCACTTTGATGTCTCTGTGACAGATGCACTATAGTGAAGACAGGAGTTACGGCCCAACCACAGTATAAAAAGGATGAATGCCGCCACCATCTTTTGCTGACTTTTTGCTTACTAAATTTGCTGGCTTGCAGTTTTGTGATTTCCAAACCGTGTAATCAAACAAATCCATTGCAGTGAATGTTCTTAACAGAGTTAGAAAGTCACTAAGCTTCCCACATCAGACTATCAATATTTCTTAAAAAATTTAACAGCACTCGCATAAAAAGGGACAGAGCCATCACAGAGAAATACGTGTCAGATGCACACCCATGCAACATTTTGGACTCCTTCTCTGCAGTGATTAACATTCATTCAGCAGAAAGCGGTTCAGTCTGTCCGTCTAATTCTCTGTTGTCCTTGTGCTTCATCTCTTCTGTTTGACCCAAATCCCCAGACAAGTCACAACAGAAGCAGCAGGTAGGGGCTTCCAGGTCCTTCCTCAAAGGGCACCTTGACATGATTTGTGACTCGTATTGGAAACTTTTAACCACCAAATGTTTTTTTTTAAATGTTAGTTTTACAGATATCCATATATTGCATCACTTCTGTAAATCTATAGCCTTCAGCAGATAGTCTAGCGTCAAGGCTGGAATTAAGATGAAACATCTAGCCTGTCTTTGCTCAAGGGTAAAATCCACTTACCGGCAACTGCAAAGTTCAGATATTAATATAGTACTCTCCAGAAAGAAAAGAAAGTGTGGGTGACAAGAAGAGACAGCATGAAAGCTGCTGTAGTTTGAAGTGAAAAAAAAGAAAGAAAAAAAAAAAAAGAACAATCTAGTGAATCGGTGAGTTTAAAGGTGCCGGTAGACAATTTGCATTTAGCTTGGCAGAAGTGCAGCTGTTTCCCCCTGTAGAAGTTGTAGTCTTCTCATTTACCTCTTGGCAACGACTTAATGTGTTTGTAAAAATGTCAAATATCAAAGCACTTCTATTTTGTTAAATCCATTTCTAGGAAAATGCGATATACAATAATTCCATGTAAAAAAAAAGAAAGAAAGAAAGAAAGAAAGAAACAGTGACCGTACAAAATCGCATTGTTTTAAGAGTGTTGAAGTTAGCAACACACAGAGTAATCACTGATAAGCTTGTGTACTCGTCTTGAATATGTGATGCTGTTGCAGCTGCAGAGTCTCCATGCATCAATTTCCGACAAGTGAATAATATAAACACACCTCTAAATTACATTTGCTTGTATAATACCAGGGACACCGTGTGCATTTGGCTCTGCATAAATACTGTTTACATTAATCACACATTTATTTGCAAAGTTTAAACTAGCATGTGATCATATATCTAGCAGCAGTTTGTTTAAATTACACATTTGATAGCAGTGTCAGCGTTAGTTCAATATACATACACATATATCTTTTAATTATCTGTGAAACTGTTGTTTAAGACAATTCATAACATATCTTAGAAACATTTGATTTCACAGTCAATAATCATAAAATCACAACAGTGTCCACAGGCTAATTCAGTCATTACATTTTTTTTCTTTTCCTGCTTTAGCAATCTCCTCTTTACTTACTCTTGTATTAAACCGGTATCATCGTAATTAATTATATCAGTAAGACAGATTGCCGGGCACCTTTAACCATTAAATCTGGTTCTCCTGTCCTGATTCTTTAAGCTTAGAAGGACTTAATGAACTCTATCCAGATGTCAGATCTTAAATATTACACGTACTGGTGAACTGAAATGGTTGTGATAGAAATATTATTCTGTCAAACACTGTCATTATCTGTACTGACAAATCAGAGCATTTAAATTGCACATCATATCGCTAGAGTAGGCAAAAACCCTATTATGTTATATACAGTATGTGCCTGCATACAAATTTACCATTTTCTATGCAACATGGGAGACATTACTAATGAAAATGGATTCTGTGGCCTCATTTAATTTTTTTTTTTCTGCACACACTGTCCCCTCTGGCCTTCCATCATTACCAGTTGTATCAGGATTATTTATAGGCAAATGTACAACCTAGGAACTGTTCATTTCTTTTACAGGAAGTACCTCCTCTTCTGTTTCTGCACTGCAGAGACTGTGGACAATTTTAGCTCCTTTTGTGGGGGTAAGTCCCAGCACAAAAGGAACCTTTGAGTGACCCAAATGTAAGGGAGCTTCAGCACATCTGTCTCATCAGTCTGTGACTGACCTTGAAAAGCACAGTGTAAAACAGAATTAGACTACGATTAGTTAAATATCTAAAATGTTTATTTGTGTTTTAATACCTGATATGTAGGATTGACCAAAAATTTAGAAAATCTAGAAACTTTGCTTCTTTGAGGATAATGTACAGTTTGACAACATGTCCTTCACCAAATAGTTTGATATCTAGCTCATACCGGTTTCTTGATGCAAATGGTTTATGTGTTGTATCCAAATTTTTAAATGCATCATACTATTAGAATCAGTGACCTACATCTATGGGATCAAAAAGGTTAAAGAAAGCAGTTATTACTGAAGATGTCTGATTTGGCTCTGTTAACATCAAACAAATTCCTTTTTTCATGTTATAATTATGCGTTTTAACCTTTTTGAGAATTGTTAAGTAACAAAAATGAACCAATGTCAAGGCTGTTTGTTTCAGGAAGTGTTTAAGGCTTTATGGGATGTTATTAATTAAGCTAACACTTAATTTGCAGTTAGCACTGTGACAGACGGGCAACCTGTCCAAAGTGTACCCCGCCTCTCACCCTGTGGTAGCTGGGATAGGCTCCAGCCCCTCCGCGACCCTAATAAGGTTAAGCGGATGGATGGACTTAATTTGCAAATTAGATCAAGTAATCCGTTTTGAATAGCTGAACGATTTCTTTTTAACTTGAAAAGCTTACATAAACTAAAAAATACATTCAGGAATGGTTAGTTTTTGTTTTTTGTGGGTTTTTTGGCGATTCCGAGTCCTAAAATATGAATGTTTTGGCAATATATACATGATATTTCTGATTACTGAAAAGCATAAAACACCCCACAGCAACAACCGCAGGTGCCCTTTAGTTTGATCAGGGACATTAAGGTAAAGTAATTTTATTTAATCAGACAGCTGCAAGGCATTAAAAATTACTTAATTGGATACACAAATGCTTCAAGAGCTGAAACATCAATTTTTTGAATGCTTTGCTAAGACAACCTGTAATGTCAGCATTTTGCCCTCCTCCGAGGTTGAAAAGAGTAATGCGCTGTAATTGTGGTCAATTTAGCATTTAACACAATTCATCCATCTCATAACGCAGGTAGGGTTGAGATGATAATGTTAAAACCACTGTGCTCGGGAGAAAGCACAGGTAAAACCATTACCTTTGTTTCTTAGTGAGGATTTGGGTCAAGTCTGAGACAATCCTTTGGGTATTCCCTCAATGCCATATGTGCAGGCCAAATGCTATTATTCCCCTGTCCTTAAGTGATCTTTCTGTCTACCTCATGGGTCTGGTAAAATCTATCACTGCTGTATCAGGCCAACAGACCAAGGTCAAATGGGAAGGGGTGCATGTGTGTGTGTGTTTATGTTTGTCTTTGTCTGCATGTTCTTGTAATCTTGCTAGTAATATGTGTGTTTCCCATGACAGCGTCTCTGCAGTTTAAACATAGTGGGAGCCAGGTACATGAGGCTAGGAGAAGGTGTGAGCAAGCTAATGCACTGTGAGACAGATGCAGAAGCAGCTTCATTTCCCCACTGTGGCACTCAAACATGGCAGCATGCCAACTCCAACAGCTTCAAGACTTTGACCTGGCATATTAAAGACCGCATGCAAGAGTAACCTGCACATTTTCCACTGACCGCTGAAGGCCCTTGTCCCAATTTGAGGGAGGAGTGTGGTTTGCTAGTGGCAAAATCAAAAGCCAAGTCGTATAAATTAATATGTGTAGGTGGAACAGCGCTGTGCAGAGTGTGCAGCTGGAAAATCCTTCGATCCCATCCCCTACTCCTCTGCACGCCCCATGCTGAATTACAATGAAGACAAGATGCCTAGTCAGCTCAAGCAAAACAAGCCATCTGATGTGTCAAAAACACTCTGCATGTGGAGAAAGGAAAAGGAAATCACTGGTGATTAATCATTGTTATGCCTACAAGCTGGTGGCAGTCTTGCCCAAAGAGAGCCTTTTTTTTTTTTGGTTGTCTTTGGCTGTCTACACTTGTCCATACATATGGTGATCTGTACATCCCATTTTTGTGAATATGTTATCTCAGGAATTGCTGAGAGAATACCCTCATGCTTATACCGATGTGGACTTAGGGGTGAACTAATTAGGGGTGAAGTTTACTATGATCCCATCAAATCAAATCAACATCTCAAAAGTCAATTCTGTAGACATATGAATTTAAACTGCCAGTGTCTATCTGGCAGAGGTATACTTCCATGAGGCATACCTTAAAAACATGACTTAAATTCACAGTTACAAATCCAGGAGCTGGGAGAATAAAAAATATGCTACATTGCACGAGAGAGCCAATTTTCATTCAAAAATCGGCATTGCTTCTGAATCACCACACCCTTGTGAAATTGCTCCATCAATCCCCGCTGCCTTTTCCCTCGAGGCAAATCCAAAATATTCAGCAATTTATTTGTGTTGCTAATTCAGCAAAGAATTCATGTTTTACATGGGCGGTATAGTCTCAAAGGGACCAATACTTGTTCCAGACAGCAATGAATCAATTCGTACAACGGTGTTGTTCATGTTAACCAACAGCAGCAGCAGCAGCAGCAGCCGAGGCAAGCGTGCAAAACGTCAGACATGTATGCACATGCACAGTCCTCTGTGCTTTTCTGCATCATATAAAAGTTATATATGTCTTGCACTTTAGATGCTTTATTAACATTTAATAGATTCTATTAGCCTCCCCAGACAAAAAATAGATTTGAAAAAACACTGAGCGCTGCCTGCTGTGCGGCTCCCACCAACCCCTTTCAAAAGGTAGGAAACAATGGCTTCAGAATGCATCTCAACAAATGCCTCCTTTGACCCCTGAGGAGTCAGTTATTGCTCACAAAAAGTGGATCGCATGCTCAACAATACAGCAGTTGCACTGTATGAGCAGTCCATAACTCTGCTGTGGCTGCTTTAGCTTTTATGATATGAGACGTGCTGCAATAACAGAACAGGATGTTCCACTGTGAGAAGCAAAGACTTCACAGCGTGACGCACACATCATTTTAGGAGATTGACATCAAAGTTATACCTCCCATTTATAACTCATTGTTACCATGCTATCAAGAGCATGGATGCATTTTTTTTTTCTTCCCAAGCGTGCAGTTATACCATACCTGTTTTGGGGTCAACAGAGAAATATGGCTGTCCTTGTAGAATACTGTAGACTATTCTGGCACTGTTTCCATAGGTGGGGTCGTCTGCATCGGTTGCTGTGACTTGCAACACAGATGTGCCTTGAAAAACAAACAAACATACAAAAGAAGCACCCCAGCACATTATTCTTATTGTTTCTTTAAATGTTTCACAAATATTAATGCAATTATAAGTTATGGCGACTTTCAGCTCCTCCTTTGCCACAAGGCGTCGCCACAGCAGGTCGATCCACATGTTGTGATTTTGCAGTTTTATGCCTCATGTCCTTCCTGCCCCAACCCAAGCTATAACTGTGCAAATGTTGTCTAACGGATAGATTTGTGTAAAACAAATAATTTCTATGCAAAATAATAATAATAGTAATTTGAATATGGGATAACAGTGCTAGATTCAGAATGGTATTTAAAATGCTGGACACAGATTGTTATGTTTTAAAGAGGATCTCTTAACTTAAGCCAAAGAGCTGGGATGCATCTAAAACTACATTTTATTTTAACAGCAGCCCCCTGCACAAAACCATCTCGCTAAAAAAATTAAAAAACATGCATAAAATCTGAGCTATTGTTGCAAGAAATAAAGAAATAAAGATAATTAACTGAATAAAAACTAGCCGCGGTATGCATGAGCTATGTCATGTCATGTAAAAAGATCATTTGTGTTTCCGATTATGCTTAAATGGGAAAAAATGTTGTTGTTTTTTTTGTTTGTTATTTAGAAATTAAACACTTGGAGTGTTACTCATTACAAGGTTCATTAACTCATTATAATTACTTGATGAGTAGACTGTAATTGGACTACAGGCTAAAACATGATATATGTACATGTATGTGTATTTAGATACATTGAGAGGCATGCAGATTGATGGATAGATAAAGTATAAATGTCTTAAGGCCTGTTAATCTTCTGGACACTTGCTTCACTGTGCTCCTTTGAGAATTAAACTATATTAAACAAGGAAACTCAAAAAAGTAAACTCGCTCTACTGTGTCCCACCAAATATGATTTATTTTTTTCCTTGGAATCCTGCTGGAGCAGAGTAAAATGCCAGCCATAATGAAGCGTGTACTTCACACTATGCTTATGTACTCTCAACCTCGCAGCGAAAATTGTGCCGGGAATTATTTGGACTTCATCACCTCTGGGATTACTCTGGAAGCTCAACTGGTTCTAAATCATCTGTCAATTAAAACTTATTAGAACATGATTTAACTGATGGACCTTAGCTTGTTCCGCGTTACAGGCATGAGCAACGTCTCAATAAATCGTAGCAGAAACGACAAAACAGCTTTACTCTGTTTTCTATTTTGTGCTTGTGTGTATGTGTGTGGGTATTGTTTTGTTGTAATATCCCAGTAGAGACGTTAAACTGACTGCAAACGGAGACATGCACACGGGTCCAGACTGCGTTTTCTGAGGGTAAAGACTTCATTTCAGGATTACATTTAGAATTAATGTTCAGGGTAGACTCTAATTTATGACTGGCTAAGGTAGGGTTAAGGGGCTATAGGCTGCATTATATGAGTGAGTGTCCCCATAGGGATAGCATATATAATGTTTTTGTGTGTACGGCTGCTGGAAGAGATGGTAACAGGTTCGTGTTAATGCATATTCTGGGTGTTAATGCACTCATTATGCTGACCTAATACACTGTACAGTGTGCTTGGCTTTGCTCACAATGCACTTCAACTCAAGTGTTCAAGTACTCAGTGTATATATGTACTGTATATTTACAGTTATTAACTTGATGAGTTCTACATTAAAAGGTCTAAATGTACTCAATAGAAAATGAACACTTAAATCTAATTTCTAAAAGAAAAGAGAAGTTAAACGGAAATCTGTTTTTTTTCAGGAGTTTTAAGGTCACTGTACCTTTATTTCATGTTGCAGTCGTCCTGGGGATTAACACTGTTACACAACAAATAGCTGGTGGCTGCTTGAACAACAACACAACCACTTAAACTAAGGTGGAGGCTGGAAACCTTTACCAGCTGAATTACGGAAAACATTGCTTAACCTTAATCACTTTTTTAAAAGATTTTGGCATAAAATTGTATTACCTTCTTTAAAAATGTTAGCAATATTTTTGGTATATGGGACAACATAACTGAACTTTTAAGAGATAAAGGCTGGTCTGACTGGGAAACTGGGATTATGAGGTTAACGTTAGATTATTCTCACAACCTGAGTCAAGTCTCTTGAATTTCCTTCTTTCCCAGTTTGTGATAAAGGAACTTGAAATGTGAAAGCAAAACCCACATGTGCTGCAAGTACATTAGAACAAGACGTATCTGTGCTTTATGATGAATAGCAGCATCTACTGGAAATAGCAAGAGATAAAAAGATAAGTCAAATGTGTGCAACCATGAAATTTTATTATATTTATAAAGAGTTTAACACATACCTGATTGTGAGATTCTGCTTAATATTATTATCAATAACATTTATATTCCCAATAACACTCATTTAATCTTAACTATTCATTTAAACAGGGGGCTATCCAAGCCTTTGGATTTTGAAACCATTATTATTAGTTTTCCCTTTAAAAAAGAGCGACTATAACTTCATCTCAGGTGGGAAAAGATACAGCAGGAAATTTGATACTCCTTTCATCTAGTTCTCAAAATATAACTGTTCAATTAAATAAGAGGAATGAAACAGTTGGACAACCTGGCGCATGCCCAACTGATCAATTTAGACAGGAAAAAGAACATCACAACCAATTAGTTGCTATACTCCAAGACAGCCCTTTCCCACACTTGGGAGCTCCAGTATTGACAAATGCAGGGGGATTAGTGCTTTAGAGTGTGATGACAGTTGATTGTTACAGCCGATTTGATGCCGCAGATGCCAAACCAAAGAGGAATTACTTTAATGGACATGAGCAAAAGAGGGGGTGGGAAAAAAAAAAAAAAAGGCTAATTATTTTCCTCTTCACAGTCCTTGATTTCCTCCCTTGGGTCATCAGTGGTGATTGATTCTTATTGTGTAACCGATGATGAAGTTTGCAGCGAACATGGAAACTTTAGAATAAGAAGTCTTGTTAGAACTAAACTAAGGATGCCAATACAGAAATCAGTGCTGTTTTCATTATGCTAAAGATCTTTTAATCACGACCGTTTCATGTGGAGTTTAACACATGTATGTAAGAGTAAGACTCCCCCTTTTATGTACCTAAAGCTGGACCCAAAAACATAATGGTATTCTCCAAACGAGGTACCGCAGCATGAAGTGCTAAATCACACTCTCAAAAGAGATTAAGGCGTGCGCCTGACACTTCTGAGAAAGAAATATACTCACTAGAAATATATGTTCATGAGGCCTGCCATGAATAATCATGAACACAAGCAGGAAGTTATTGACTGTTTATATAGAGGGAGTACAGGCTTACAGGTCTGTTGGGGTTTGCATATTTAATTTCTTTTATCACATTTCCATCTCGCTCCTGCATGGAGCTGATGAAGTTATTAATTTTCTGTTTAAAGAATTTCTGCTTCTCTCCAGTAACTCAGGAGATTCCTTTAGACAGATGGATAGAAATGGAATGTTTTCAACAAACTGTCAGCGCCAAGAATTTACGATCGTATTGTACACTGAGTAAAATCGCTCTGACAGCAGTTTGGCCACCATTTGGACAACCTACATATTTTGAAAGAGCGCTGTGAATTATTAGAGTAACGTTTTTGAGCTATTGTGTCGTGAGGCAGAATCCAGTGGACTGAGAAAATGGTGGCTATTGTTCACCCAGCCTAAAAACAGAACAAGAGAGTAAAGCAGTACAACATAGATGTTTGCCACAAGATGGTATGAGACGCTGTCTCAGTGGAGGTGGATAGAGGCTTTACTTTTCTCTATGATATGGAAGACTTCACTGTCTCGATGGCAGGGATTGCTGCAGAGCCACTATTGAGTGCTTTATAAAGACCTGCCCACCAGGGATGGAAAGCATCGCAGCAAGCCCAAAACAAAGATGAGAAAGAGGACTTTTCTGGCTTAGAGAACATCAAACATTCTGGAGAACATTAACACAGAGGACAAACCAGAATGCTGCGCGGGGTAATGATATATTTGACAGTGGTTCTTCACACTTATATCTTTAAATCCATCTTGTTGGAGCTTTGGGTTGTGAAGTCAAAGATCTAACTCTAATGTATTGTTTTGTTTTACGTTTTTGCTTTTTTAAGATGATGGATTAAAAAGGATTATAAACATGAAGAAGATTTGAAAAACAACAAAAGTTTTTCATCTCTCAAACCATTCAAATGGAGGCTTACTGCTATTGGCAATAGAGAACAATCACTTGAAGGTCCGGTATATTTTGAAGAGCTACTCACCCACTTCAGACATCTCAGGCACCGAAGCTACAAAGGGTCCATCTGGAAATTTGGGTGCGTTGTCATTGATGTCTTGTACTTTGATGATGAATTCTGACTTTGGTTCCAGGGCCTCCTCTGTGTTACGGTCCAATGCTTGCGCATGGAGGACATAATGTGTTTTCCGTTCCCGATCCAAGCTCTTAGTGGCATGAATATCCCCCGTCACTTCATCGATGATAAATATAGTCCCAGCTCCTTCGCCGCTCAGAATGTACCTGACAGATCCATCACCTTTGTCTGAGTTTGAGTGAAGCTGGAATGAAAAACAGACAAAGCGTGTGTGAATATGGAGAAAAGATTGCAAAGACATTGTCAAATTGCTTCTTAACAACTGCAAACCACCTGCAAGATAAACTTATTAAGACACACTTTGATAACTATGGCGCTGACTTGTTAATTAAGTGGTTGTTGATTAGAGTCTGTTTTAAGTTTTCAAATTTTAATTATAACCTCATCATGAAACTTAACTGGAATATCTGTGGATTTTGCTCTTAGTAACATGAAGGTTTTGGAGTGTGGGAAATGATCTACTATATACATTATGGTACAGACAAAATATTGTTGAAAAATATGAAAAATGTTGAAAAATATTAAAATTAGTAGCAAAATTGCAACATCTAACCTAAAAATCCTATCTCTGGCTCCTGCTAATGTAATGTATCTTTTGAGATTGAAGTGTTTGGGGAAAAATCCTTACAAGTCTGTTCAGGGGATTCTTCTTTCTCACCAGGGGAGGGAAGAAGAAAAGAAAACCGAGCCACTTTTTAAGCCATAATTGTTACCAAAGGTGTAAGATTTTCATCCCCACAGCTCAGCAGGCCATTAGATATGAATAATATTTTACTATTTTGCAGAATGTCAAAAAAAGGATACAATAGTATTAAGATTAAGACTTGAACAATTTATTTTATTTAATTTTTAAGAAATAAAAAACCCCTTGTATTTCGAGACAAGATTTAGTCTTTTAAGACACATAGATGAAGGCACAGATACACTGAATAAACAATTTATATCAGTTGTGTAAAGACTAAATAGTAAGCAGCACAACACAAAAGGTGAAAGCAAATAAACTAAATTAAACCGATTTTTTTCAGCGGATCAGTGGAAGAGATTTATCATATTAACTATTTTGAGCTGAGAAGTAATAAATCACAGTCACAGATCTGTTGAATGACAATTAGCAGCATCTGTCATAGCACTGAATGTCCACAGTCACCAACAGTTCCTAACAGAGGACCACAGAGGGTAAATCATCTACATGCTAAAGAAAAAAACATAAAAAAAATCAGTATTTATTAAAAAAAAAAAAAAAACCACAAACACAGACAGGGAACAAGCTGGGACTCGTTTGACTCATTTGATTTGCAGGGGTGCAGCAGCAGCGTTTCCAGGGAGACAAAAGTCTAAGCCTTAGATGCCTAAACTAGTTTGTCAACAAATAACCTTCCCCACTGACATATCGAGTTTGGGCTCAGTGATATGAAGCTTAAATACACTGAATGCAATAAAGAATTTCCTCAGTGCTTTGTCAGCTTAAGAATATCAACCTTTTTGTCCTTGAGATGGATCAGACTCTCCCAAATTCAGTTTGACCAGGACCAAATGATGATGATGTACAGTATATACAGTATACACAATACGAACCCAAGCCAAATAAGAAAAAGCTCTGCATAGCACACACTCTCAAACCAAAGCAATTAGACCCATTTCCTAGATGAGATAAAGAAGCAGTAAGGCTCTCATAGAAACACTGGAGCAACATTACTGTGAAGCAGTTGCTTTTGTATTAGCACAAGACATTAATGAGAACTTTAAACCAATGGAACATAACTGGTACAAGTATTTAGCTTTCTGGCTGTATCATTTTACAAAGTAAGATTCACAACGGCCTATACTGAAAATAATGTGACAAAGAATTGTTTATTTTTATAAATAATTAAATTGATTATTTTTAGTGTATATGAAAGTCTTGGTAATGCGCTATCAAGGATGTTTAATAAGTGGCCAACCAGCAGCTTTGATTTTATTGGGGGGGGGGTAAAAAGAACTGGTGCAGCGTCTGAATTAGGACACAGCTAAAATGTTTTGAAGTGCAGAACTGAAGACAAGACAGTCTATTTTCAAAGTAACCTAAATATAGTAGCAATTCATCTCACCGTTCAATTCATTGAGAGCATTTAGGAGTGCACTGGTTATTGACTAAGACTCATCATATTGTGTCTTTTTTGTGTTTGCGTTTTGTTTTTTGCACCACAAGAAAAGCTGTATAACCTCCCTGTAACATGCAAGAGGACATGTGATGTTAAAGCACTGCTCTGAAAAACACAGTCTGTTCTCACTTTCAAGTGAGTAAAAGAAAAGCTGAATTAGAATAGCAAAGAAGGACACATAGTCTAAAATGTACAACCGTCATACAATACACAGAGTTATTCAACATGTCCTCGACAGAGGTCCTCTGGCCACATCTAATCAAAACCTGGACTAGCAAATAAACGACTAATTAGAAAGCTGCTGCTGATTGCAGCCTGACTCTTGATGAGAGCTGACTGTCCTTTCTGTGGTAAATATCAAGCCTGTAATTAGATAAGCAGTCAAAGATCCTGTTGAATTAGGTAGTTAATCAGCTTCTTGATTGTACTAATATGAACCTACAAAGCAAGAAATCAGGATGTGTGTTAAGGTTCTCAGTCATCCAGGTCATCATAGTCTAAGGAGCTTGGAAAGAAAAGAGTCTGGACTTCTTTAAGTTGCTTGAAGACGTTTCACCTCTCATCTGAGAAGCTTCTTCAGTTCTAAGGTCAAATGGTGGAGAGTCCCAGATTTAAGCCATATGGGAGTGTCCCCCAAGAGGAACATGGACCCCCTAATAATCCTCTGCCTTTTCACATGAACCAAGGTGTGAAAATGGGTGCAGGTCACAATCAGCCCCACCCTATCGTGTGATTTTAACTCCTTAAACAAGAAATCAGGATGTGTCCACATAGTAATGGCACTGTAGGACAAGTTACTTTCTAGACATGATTTGGCCCACTTTTAATTCAGTTCAGGCAATAGCTTTAAGTGTGGGCTGGAAAATGATAATCAATTCACACAATATATTAAACAATTCAAACACAGACACTTACAGATATTATTTAAGAGTTCAAGTCCATATCTTCTACATGCATGTATTTGCTTCTGTCAAGCAGCACTCTACCCCAGCTCATAAACAATTTTGCCTCCAGTCAGACTGCTAATTTAGCCACTGACTTGTTTTGAAGGAGTCAATATATTATGCTTGGCTAAAGTACAAACCAATGATGCACACGGTGATGATTACCTTCCAAAATCTATGAATGATGAATGATTGTTAACAGGTTGCGGGTCATTACATAAACACCATAGGCTCAAAGTACAGCAGCTGAGAGTATAAAACAATAAGACAATAAATGTTTAAATCAAAGACGTTAAATGAGCAATAAGGATGCCTGCTCGGTATGCTAAGCGGTCTCGATTCATCTTCATGATAGACATGTAGTGCATACAATGCCTTTGATAAATATTCTGTCCATTTTGATCATCAACATGTTCAAAATAAAAACCGAAACCTAAAGTTCCCCAACCATCTCTGCTAACATATGTGGTCTCTTTAGGATTTTTAGAGTTTCTCTATGGCATTTACCTTGCTGCCTTAAAAGACACGGTTCTGCTATAAAAAGTCAATTATAATCATACATGTTCAGCAAAATATAACTGAGGTAAATAGGTAAATTTCCTCTTCATTACATTTAGTATTTCAGAGTTTATAACATTAACTCATTGGCCACTTTTTGCATCTGTTCAAGTGCTTGTTAAAGCAAGTTGATTACCAGCTAGTCCCATGGCAGCAAGCCAATGCGTTTAAGAATGTAGACCTAGTCAAGATGACCTGCTAAAGTTCAAACTGAGCATCGGAAAAAGGAACAAAGTGGATTTACATGACTTTGAATGCGGCGTTGTTGTTTGTGCCAGGGTTTATTCAGAATGGTTTGAAAAAGAGAACATATCAAGTGCATGGTGGTTTTTTGTTGATGTCAGAGGTCACAGGAGAACAGCCAAACTGCTTTGAGCTGATAGAAAGGCAACCACCACATCCAACCACTTGTTAAACTAAAGTATGCTGAAACTGTTTTCTGAATGTACAGCACATGGAAAATTTAAGCACGGGAGCTACAGTTGTAGAAAACCACACCAGGTGCCACTCCTCTCAAATGAAAACAGGAAACAATTTGCAAAGACTGAAAAAAATGTCGCCTGGTCTGACGAGTCTTGATTTCGGCTGCAACTTTTGGATGGTAGGGTCAGAATTTGGAATAAACAACATGGAAGCATGCATCCATCCTTCTGTGCATCAACAGTTCAGCCTAATAGTGGTGGTATAATGGTGCAGGGGATAATTTCTTGGCACACTTTGAGCCCCTTATTCCCTACTAAACATCATTTAAACACCACAGCCTACATGAGTATAGTTGCTGACCGTGTCAACATTCTGACAGCTGCTTCCAACGAGATAAAAAAAAAACCATGTCCCAAAGCTCAAATCTTCTCAAACTTGTCTCTTGAACATGACAATGAGTTCACAAATGCCCTCCACAGTCATCAGCGCTCACTCTAGTAGAGCACCTTAGGGATGTAGTGGAACAGTAGACTTGCATTATGGATGTTCAGCCAACACATCTGCAGCAACTGCGTGATGTTATCATGTCATAATAGACCAAAATCTGTGAAAAATGTTTTCAACACTTCATAGTGAATCAGTATGAAAAAGAATGAAGACAGTTCTTAAGACAACCTGGAATTAGCAAGGTGTATGTATTAACCTTTTCATGCATAGTGGTCACTACAGTGGACAACTATTCAAAGGCTGTTTTCTTGTATTCATGTCAGTGTTGATGGTGTTGCGCATAAACCACTACATTGGACACTGAAGTGTTACTCCATACCCTGCCACCCACTGGTCGTTTAATGTTACTATAGATGTATGTGTTTTATTGTAATTATTGTTATTCTTAAGTATTTAGTTTTCTTAAGTGTTTTTATTCATCTTTTCATGCCTAAAGATGAAAAAAAAAATACTTAAAAAAAAATCCTGATTGGGGTTGTCATAATTCATGCATGAGGGGGTTAAAGTGACAGAGGGAGTTTTCACCTAACTGTGTGGAAATTTGACAAAATTCGCCTACTTTGGGGTTTAAATCCACATTATTTTAAAAGGTTTGATAACCTATTTAATCATAACGTGTAATATAACAGATTGTACCCAGGACTGTACCCTGATTTTACCATTGTCCCTTTGTGGTCCCCATCACTGCTGTTAAGGGGGGACATTTATACTTTACATATGTCCTCCCCTAACTGTAGCAAAACAAGCTTGTGGCAATTTTCTGTCACACTATTTTCAAAACTAGGCTTTATTTCTCTGCAGTGGGCGCTTCCACTACATTCCGCCTTCAGTGTTGGAATATTTTATTTATACTTCATTAATTTTGATCACACAGAAAATTTCATGACATCCTGCCTTAATGCAATTAGTGTCAATTTTGTTAAACCACAGAGCGGGCTTGATGTGAGCTTAGCATACATCAAGACCATGTGTGGCAATCCAGAAGATGGGGGATTGAAAATGATGGCAATGTCCAAGTCTTGTAGTAAATAATAAATGAAAATGCATGAAAATCTTTCACAAATGCTGATAGGGAAGGTCCAAGAATTTATGAGGAAGGTAAAATGTAGCCTCCAAACCTTGTTGTTTTGTTATCTCGGCACAAAATCTTTGAGGAATTCTTTTCATCCACAGGCCATCAAAACAGGGGATTGTGTTCATCTCTCTGCCTCTACTGGTGACTATATTAAAGACTAGTCGAATAGATGATTGGCATGTGGCTGGCAGCTGGAAATGCATTTCTGAGGAGTTTAAAGAGATCAACAGAGTCTGGAGCTCTAAAGCTGCATAGCGAAAACACTCCAATGTCAAAGAAAACCAACCTTGTGCTTTCATCATATGCCCACAGGAGCAACCCGGTATCTATGGTGTATCTTCACTTTCTTTTGTCAACAAGCTGTACATTTTCACAGTTTGGACTACGTTGACTCATTCTTGAGAGTGGCTTACAACTGTTTGTGTTCACCAGCTAATTGGTACTCAGAGCCAACCAGTTTACTTTTGGTACTGTCAAGCCAATTACAAGAAAAGAAGAGAGGAATCCTCCAACCTGAAAGAAATTTGCCACTAGAACATAAGTTCTGCCACATTAAACATGGATTTTACTCATTGTAGTCCTGCTGGAAAACATAATGAAGTTAATGGGTCAGACGTAATCAAACTAAAGCTGTAACTTATGATTGCCGTAACAGAATCGCCCATTTAGTCTGTCAGAGTTGATGACAAATAACAATTCTCAAATTATGAGTTACTATAGCATGATGTGAAACACGGCACCTGCGAATTACAATAACCGAGCAGCACAAGACGAATTTCTTCTACGCCTGCATATCCTTTACACATGTTCAACGTTTCACCAGGAAACATTTGAAATGTGTTTTTCACGAGTGTCTTGGGATGAGACAGGCAGCATAATCTTGGCATATTTTTTGATGGTGGGAGAAACCACAGCGCCCCGTGTAACTCATGCAATCCAGGGTAGCATATAAATGCTCCACACTGAAGAGCCCTGTGAGATTACCAGCTAACTACCAGCCTTTGAAAGGGTTCCCATTTACAACTGATCAAAATAATAAAATAGTATAGTCACACTGTTATATATCCTTATAAATGTGGTTTCCTACTTTACCCACCCTTTAAAAGGTCCCTGTCTAACGAAGTCTGCGGCAATATGTGGACAGCACCTGTCTTTCTATGTAGCTGTCCCTGAACACACCATGGCAAAGCTCAGCTGAAGTAATCAGCTGATTTGGCTATCTGGTCTGGGGAGCCAGGATAAAAGCCACTCCAGCTCATTTAGCCTTCTCTCTCCCTCTGTGGCTTTCCATCTGCGACTGTTCATTCTTTGGTGATTTAATTTAGTTCATGCTCCAACTCACCATGCTCACATACATACACTTAACGCCAGCAATGATTCTGATGAGTACGTCACACATTTAAACATATTTTTTATCTGTAGGTTCAAAGAAATGATGTACCCAAAAATGTTATTCCAACAAGGATACTACAACAAAACAAATTCATAACATTTATTGTTACTATTATTCGTATTATTATCATCATCTGCTATAATTGTTAAGGTGCTGGACCCTCTTTTGATATCTAATTTAAAATGAATGAGAAAAAAAAAAACACAGTTAAGTGTAAGATGTTTCATAACTTCATGTAAATTAACCATTAAAGCTTTAAAAAAATCACTAAGTCACACTGGCACCAGGGTCTGACAATGACAATTGTATTTAGGTATTTAGAACAATGACAAAAAAGTTAATTAAGTGAACACAATTAAATTAAAGAATTTTAAAAGATGCAAAGAATACAAAATCTTAGATAAAAGGCTTAAGTATACATTTTTCTTTTAAAATATTCTAATAGCGAACTCTCTGAACATCACGGTAGAGTCTTGGCTTTCTTAAGTAGCTGTCCTACAACTGCAACATTTCTTTAACATAGTGATTATGCCTTAGTTTAATATGTGTTAAATGGGTTACGTAACAGCAGTCACTTTCTACTAGAAGCGCCTTGAGGCAACTGTTGTGATCTTGAACTAAATAAATAAAACTGAATTGAATTGAATTGAACTGAATCAAATTGAATCTTAGGCTAACAGCTCCTTGTCCTCCACTTAGTGCTTTCTTTTTTCACATCTACTTTGATGTCAAACTTTTTTGGACTTGAGCCATAGTCCATGTCTCTGGAGATATGACATCCAATACCATTGCACCCAAAGCCTTGCTTCTTTTTTTTCCCTACAAAAAAATGAAGAAAAAGACAAAACACATTGACACTCTAAAGGAAATTTGTGACTTTTGAAGGTCCTGACAATATAGATTTTTTTTTTTTTTCACACAGCAATTCTCCTCTTTGTTGGTACGGTTGTCAGGGTTGCCTCTTACAAAAAGATAATCACTTTCTCTATGAAAAACCTTCAGGTAAATGTGCTTCCCTGTATAAATATTTGTGGTGCAGCAGTATGTAGCGTGTTTCATATTCTCGTATTTCGTGTTCATTTCAATGGTGGCAAGAGCAAAAATGGCTGATGTGCATTCTTCATCTGAAGGTAATTTCCCGTGTGTACTTATCTTGTCCTCAGGGTAAGAACAGTTTTCTGCACGTTATAGTGACTGACCCAATCAGTGTCAAGTCCCAGTCTGTGTCTGCGCTGCTGATTAAAACTCAGTGTAAGTAACAATCTGCAGCTGGTGTGAAAAACGTGAATGAAATCGACATTGTCTGCCCAGTTATCAAGCCTAACCTGACAAGCATGCTCTGTCAAAACTTTCGGGTGAAGGTTGTGCTTTAAAAATGTCATTTCAAAAGTACAAGTAAGTGGACATGAAAGACTTCAGAGACTAGCTGACTCACAGGGTACAGTGAGCCAAAGAAATTTTACACCAAATGGATGTGAATACACATTTGACAGATTCAGATTGCACAGCTGAAAGACATTGAATTCTTTGTTTCATCATGAGAAAGAACAGAATCAAAACCACATACTCCATAAGCTTGAACTATCAAATATTAAATTAGCAATTTTCTACCAGTTGATCTTCCATTGTATTAACAGATCATTTCACTACTAAAAGAGACAGTTGATTACATTATCCAGCAGCTGTTTAGTCCCCCTATGTAGCTATTTTGCAACCAGCATCATACAGAAAAAACAAACAGTTCTAAACGCATTGGCACAAAAATTATAGGTAAAGATTAAAACTCTCAATTTATGAAATATTGGAACATAAACTATTAAAGCATTAAGCACCATGCCAACAATTATCTTCCTTCCATTCTTCTTTGCTGAAGAAAGCGAGCTGAATGACTGCCTGGCTCTGCAGCAATCAGGCAAAAGGCTTAGAAGCGGGGTGCAATTCAAACCGGCATAACTCTTCTCCCATTACAGGTAGAGATGGGAGAATTACTTAAAGCCCGCCTGTGAACTTAAATGGAGTGTGCAAATATCAACCGCCTAAAATAAAAAAAGTGGCACATGACATGTAACAGAATCTTAACAATTACATCACACTAGCTGCGATACGCTCCATTGAGTGCCATCCTGATATATTATTAGTGGCTACGCAGTTTGACCTTCATCTAGTTCCCCCCTTATACTGCTTTTCTCTTCTTCACTAGCTTCAATCTTTCCATTGCACAAAGCCTGATAATGTATGTGTCTCGTTGGATTGCATTATTGGTGAATGCCCTTTCTAATGACTTTGTAGTATTCAGTGTACAGATCCACATAATGTATGTGCCTAGCTTGTCTTGTGTTCTCTATGCTTGTTTAAAGGAAGCCACCATGCAGCTGATATGTCCAATCAATATGAACTGAGCGAAACGAGAAAAAAAGTAGAGCCAGAAGACTATGTCCCCTGTGCAGACAGAAAACAAAGTACCAAAAATCCTCGATCAGATTTCATACTACATGTCGAATACAACGTTTTTCCAGAAATAAATCTTATCCTGTTTCTAATTGATTTTCCAGAAAGCTAACGTTCAGTCGCATGTTAATTTTATGACCAGCTAAATCAGCCTGGGGACTAGTGGGACACAGTGCAGCGAGTCCATAATTCTAGGTCAACATCTTTGTTTATCAGTGTATGTGCACTGTGGTAGTTTCACAACTCCGTTAATCAGAAAAGCACTAGACAAAGAATAGACACATGCAGTTCATGCTGTTTCTGAAACATTGCTATGGTGTTAAAAGAAGGTCCTTTCTAGAGCATGTACATGAGTTGGAGGTGAGAGTCTCACTGAAGAACATTTATTTCATCAACAATGTGCATGGCAAGTGGGGTGAGGGTGGGGGCTTGGAAAGGAAAGAGGAATGAGGAGGCTATGCACCCTTGCTGATAATCAATGTCTTGGCTTCATATTTACAATTAGTGATGGGGATGGGTTTGTTTTTGATTAAATCGCAGCTCTTATGCTCCACTCAAGAGGACTTAATCACTTTTTTATGTGGGTGTGCTTGATTGTCTGATTATCACCACATTTTGACCATGCTCCCTCCCAATCAGCTCTTCTGAGCACCCCCTTCTATTCAATTGATTTGTAACAGTCACAGTAAACCCTGATGATGAAGCACCCGCCTAATGACCATACATCAAGAGGTGGTGATGAGGGGCGTGCTGAAGACGTGCCGTTGATGCACATCATGGATCCGCCCTAATAGTTGTCCTCTATTTTGACATCTGGGGGGAAACGGAATGAGTCGTTGTCTTCGCAGAAGGATGGTTGACTTCTTGATATACAGTAATAAGATTATCAGTGTCCCGGAAGCAACTCTGACACTAATTTAACGGCTCTGCCTCTAACTGCTGCTAAAATTTGATATTTGAATGAGAGAAATGAAACCGTGAGGACATCAGCTTTTGAAAACTTGAAGCTACTGCCTCATAGTCAGGCAGTGAGTGAAGGCAAATGGTTGAGGCTCCAAGTATCTAAATTGTGCTAATATTGTTGAGTGCTTCGGCAAAAAAAAGGAGGGAGTTCACCTTGAAAATAAGGCTTGTCTGCATAGTTATATCATTTTCTGAAGTGTAATTTACTTAACCCAGCTTACGTTTTTTTAATCGTTCTCTTTTGTCAAAGTGTAATTGGGTTTCGATTAGAATATATAAATCAAATCAAATTTATTTCAATAGCACATTTAAAAGCAACAGAATTGAAAAAGTGCTTCACAATTAGTGGAGATCATAAGAAAACAATAGGAAAACAAATACAGATAAATGAGATGAGGCAAAGACATAAATGTATGACATAAATAATAAAACAAACATAGCAGACATAAAACAAGCCTGATGGTACTTTTAATTTACTGAACTTAAATTAAAAGCCAAGGTAAAAAAAAAGAAGTGAGTTTTAAGATGCGATTTAAAAGACTGAATAGACTCTGAAGTACAAATATCATCTGGTTAGTTATTCCAGAGTCTAGGCGCTGCAACTGCGAAGGCCCGATCTCCTCCATGCTTCAATCGAGACCTTGGTTGTACTAAGAGCATCTGCTTCAGTGCTCTTTTGGGGTTACATGTTGAGGAGTTTGCTTAAATAACCATTTAAAACTTTAAAAAGTAAGTAAAAGAATCTTAAAATCAATATGATATTTGACAGGGAGCCAGTGTAACTTGCTAAAACTGGAGTGATGTGTTCATGCTTTCTAGTACCTGTTAAAAGACGTGCAGCATTTTGAGTGAGATGAGCATTGAAGACCCAAATAGAGAGGATTGCAGTAGTCCAGTCTAGAGGTGATGAAGGCATAAATAGGTCTTTAGGAGGACGATAAGGCTTTACTTTGGCAATTTTATGCCAGTCTTGGTAGCCGGGGATCGGTCCACCAGGGCCTCCGCTCCTGGCCACCGCTCAGCTCACAATGCACCCGACCCCTACGGCACCTCCTGCTGGTGGTGGGCCTGCAGGAAGATGGGCCCATGTCCCTTTTTCGGGCAGTGCCCGGCCGGGCCCCATGGACTAAGGCCCGGCCACCAGACGTCTCTCATAGGGGTCTTTTGGATCGCTCTTTGTCTGGTCCCTCACCCAGGACCAATTTGCCATGGGAGACCCTACCAGGGGGTAGCCCCTGGGATCCCTGGTATCAATTAACTTATCCAAAGGAGCATGACTTTCAAAAACATTAACATCATGTAGCCAGAGACTGCAGTGGGATAGGGGCATCCAGTTTCAAGAGGAAGTAAATTTGGATGTCATCAGCATAACAGTGAAAGTAAATGTTTTATTTCCTAAAAATAGATCCCAATGGCAGCATATATTTGGAGAACAGAGTTGGACCCAAAACATTCATATTGATGAGCTTTTCCAGGTGAAGACTGATGATTATAATGAATCATTTGATTTTTTTAAGCTTCATTTTGTGTTCATACAATATGGTCAACATGCAAAAGTTGGTTGTATACTCATACCCAAAGTTATTATAGATTCTTTTAATTAGGTTTTATTTTTTATTTTATTTTGACTTTTTCTTTTCAACTTAGTTTAGTTTCTGTTAGTTTCCAGAGTACTTTCAGTGTTAGTTTGAATCGTACTGTATGGAGGATATACGCCAACATTTAGGGACACATGTACACACATTTTAAAAGCAGCTTAGTCTTGTGTCTAGTCTTGTAGACATCCAAAGTCTCAGTGAACACATCCACCAGCTAAATTAGAATACCATTGTTTTTTTACAAAAATATTACAGTAACAAGTACTAAAAGTAATGATATTTCCTGTTTTATTTGATTTCAGTTTCAGTTTGTTTTAACCTAGTCAACTATAACAACGTTGGTAATAACTAGCCTAATCGATACTGAAATCATTATTCAGTGATTATTATTATTTATTATTATACTCATTCTTTCATGATTAAAAATAAAAAAGTACCTCAATTACTATTTTAATCAAGAGTGATGTGTGTAGCGTCTGTTTGGATTTCATTCTTAATCAAAGTTTTGTGTCATACATGATTCCAAACATGTTTTACAAGTAAATAATAAGTAAGTACTTCAAAGTCAATACTTTCTAGAACCACCTTTTGCTGCAATTACAGCTGCCAGTCTTTTAGGGTATGTCTCTACCAGCTTTGCACATCTACAGACTGAAATTCTTGCCCATTCTTCTTTGCAAAACAGCTCCAGCTCAGTCAGATTAGATGGACAGTGTTTGAACAGCAGTTTTCAGATCTTGCCACAGATTCTCGATTGGATTTAGATCTGGACTTTGACTGGTCCATTCTAACACATGGACATGTTTTGTTTTAAACCATTCCATTGTTGCCCTGGCTTTATGTTTAGGGTTGTTGTCCTGCTGGAAGATGAACCTCCGCCCCAGTCTCAAGTCTTTTACAGACACCAAGAGGTTTTCTTCCAAG